>JAOTRO020000009.1:859359-878285 GCA_028566515.2 Pyracantha coccinea | reverse complement strand
AATGATTTGAGATTGAGATTATAGAATGATAATGCGATCCTTGTAAGCAAACTTGTACAAGAAAGTGACCTTCCAATTTCACCACAACACAAACGAAAGAAGAAACTATTAGAGGAAACGATAATTTCGAATAGCGATATTCAGCTTTCAATTTCCTTGAGGAAGTTTCGCGCTCGTGTTTTATTAAATTATCTTAAATTCGATGTACAAAAAGTTTTTATTATACAACAGCTTAACATGACGAGATCGCATCTTGATTGAGTATTTATTCATTTTTATAAGTCGAATCTGAAAAGAAAAATATCACTAAAATATAACGCTGGAATCCAAAATGAATTATATAAAATTGCGTGATACCTAAATCAAGGAAGGCTAATTAAGTCTACAGTGACAAGGCCCCCGACACTTTCACTCTCAACTCAATGAACAGCATTCGTGTCATTAATAATACATGCACAAAAGATGATCGGTGGAGCCCCAAAAATGACACACAGCCACACAGATTAATTATCTTACTTAATTAAGTATAGATCTAACTGTTAGAATGATTAAAGATAATTAATTACTTGTTTATTAAAAACATAAAGAATCCTAACTATTGACTCTGACCAAATTTATGGAGATCCGCAATGAGCATTTTATCCACCTCTGTGTGTATTCCCTATTCTATATTTTATAGGAAGGAATCGTGTACGAAATTCACAAATCATGTTACGTTGCGAAATTTACTCAATACGTTTTGAGTTCGATTTTAAAGTTAAATTTAAACACTTGAAATTGAATAGGAGACGAGTGAATTGCGTTTTTTTTTTCTTTTCTTTTTTTTGAAGAGTTTTCAAGTATTACAACATGATGCCCTACTTTCGCCATTTACAGGTGAGCTTCCGTATACTGTACACAAATCAGCTGGCTTTCCAATTTTAAGTCCAATCGATTTTTTATTTTCTTTAAACAAACGATATTATCTACATTAAGGAGAGAATGTGGACGGCATGACCTTGTGGCCGTCCGGCTTAAGACACTATTCTAAGGGTGAGACTGAGGGATCGAAAAATAAGCGGCAAGGATGTTCTTTGTTAGGGTGGACACCATGCGATCACGTCATTCGGTCCTCATTTTTCCATCAAATGAAATTTACAAACACGAAACAAGAAAATGGAATGGCAGGACCGCGTGACCATCCGGCCAAAAACACTATTCATGAGGTGAGAGTGCGCGTCTTTGGCCGGACAATCATACGATCCTGTTATCCGAACATACTAATTTCTCCATTAAGTTTAATGCAGTGAAGTACAAGTGCAATTCAAATTTTCATTGACAATAATTTTACATAATTTCTTCATAAAAAACAAAAGGAAAAATTCAAAACAAAACTGAGATATCAAGAAGCAGGCCAATCCAGGTGGGCCCCATGAAATGTGGATGTTGTTCTACTTCTAGCCTAGACGTTACAGGTTTTACAACAGACAAAAAAACAAAGAAGGATTAATTTGGTCATGTTCGGATCATCTGTCGACATCTAACGTCTGCAACAAGATGACGGATGTGCGGGGCATACCATTTCACTCTCTCGACATGTTCCACTCTTACTTCCCAACAATGACCTGCAAACAACACACAATTTACAGTTTTACACCCTGCAATCTATGCAGTAATGAATATTCATGTGTTTTGAGTTGAGAAGATAATACCTTCGGATTTGGCAATTTCACTTATTGATTGTGATACATGTTTAGTCCATGAATCCTCCTCCGAGTCCTTGACGTTCCCGTGCACGTGTAGCATCCCGCCCTCGCTCCTGCATTATCAGAATTGCCATCAAAATGTGTACATTGATTTGTCGTGTGTGAGTGAGAGAGTGAGAGAGCGAGAGAGCGAGAGAGCTTCAGCTTCTTATAATGCTCATAAGTGAAAATATCTGCAGAAAGCATTTGAACAATAGGTTTATAGGGTTTATCACCTTAATGCCCTAACAGCAGTGACCCAGCTACCTTCACTTGTTGGAATGAGACCGAGACAGACCCGATCAGCCACTCCCTGTGAGAAAACAATCAAGTTATAGCAACCCCACCAGAACCTTGCTTTTGACAAAGTGACTAACTTGCATAGTATAATACATAAAGTGAATGCACAAGTTAAATGATATTTATATCAGTAAGCAAAGCAAATGATGCCAGTCTTTGGACATACTTTAGGTGCCACTATCCGGTTATCTCCTTCAAGAACAATGCATCGGTCACTAACTGAATTGGCTTGCACATTTCGCCGGAGTGCCTCAACAGCATGGGGATTCCATTCACAAGCATAGATTAGGTTTGCGCTGGCCCTGGTCAACCAACATTTTACTTAGAAACAGCATCAATGAAGGCAATTTGAAGGGAAGAAAACAATGTCAGCAGCAATCAAGTGCAGCTTACGTAAAAGCATGATCAAGAAATATGTATCAATAAGATTCATCAATGGAACCACCATTGCAAGGGTTAAATCCAAGCATCTAAGTCCGCCCAACAAATGTCATAAATTTTTTCTTATTCTTATCCTACTTCTAATAAAATATGTATTGCTGACTGACAAACAGACTGCAGTAGGCTGACTATTTCTATGTCCTATATACTTCAAAATTTGACAAATCTTGAAGAAATCTGCAATTCGGAGGACCAAGAAACAAAATCTATAAGTTTCTAGAACCAGAGAGATGTACCTGACAAGAAATGGTAGAACAAAATATCCAATTCCAGCAAACAAATCCACAACGATCTCATTTCTGCAATTCATTGAGCCCATGCGGAGCTTCTCAGATAGGTTGCCCCAGGAGAACATACATTTAGTAGCATCAAAAGAATAGAGAATGCCATTTTCGCGATGCTCAACCCATCCGTTATCTCCTACAAGAATCTCCAAAGTACTGTCCCTTGTAGCAGTTGACGCAACTCGGCCCTGTTGAAACAGATTCAAGTCATGAATATACAACCGATAGTCGCATGAGCAATGCATAGATCAAATAACTACTCATGAATATGAGTAACCCAAATAACTAGTAAAGAACCTTCGAAGTGTTTAGGTACATTACTTACTTGGCGTGCAAGGCGATGAGCGTTAAGTGATTTGGAAATAACATGCCAAAGCTCCATCCCTAGTGAGTCCCATATTGGATTCTTGAACGATGTCGCTGGAAGGACAACTATATCTCCAAGTCGCTCCCATCTACAAAAGACAAAACATTTAATATGAGTATCATTATCATACATGGTCATTGAATCTACTAACCAGTAAATTTAGTGCATCCCTCATCTATAGGTTTTAACTGAAAATGTGTTAGGTAACAAATCTTCTATAATCAGCTTAGTTTAAAAAGAAAATGTATTTACATGCTTGCACAGAAGCAAAAACACAAACACAAACCTTGCAGGTAGCTCCTCTAAGAGTTCTGCAGGCAGTCCTTTCTCCTTTATCAGCAAGCCCACAATTTCATTCATTACTTTCGCGGGAGATTTGGCAGCTCTCTTGACTTCAACTTCTTCAGCTGCCAGCTTAGTAGCACCACATTCCCTTAGAATGTCCAAGGCTTTTGAACAGTTCACCTCATTAACCGAGAATTCTTCTCCTATAACTGGTTTAACAAAGTGATTACTCTGTCCTTCAGATAAATCTGTCAAAGGATGCTTGTTTTCTTTAAACACACCTGAAAATTTTTCGTTCACAGGAAAACATATATGCGAACCACTCTTCCTGGAGTACACCTTCCTTCCAAGATCTAACCATCCAAACTTCTTCAATATGTCCTTGCCTACTTTTGCATATTTTCTTTCAAGTTGTAGAATCCAATATGATTCTACCTGCTGACTTATGCCATTTTCCATGCGCAAGTCACTCTCAAAATTCAGATCACAAGGTTCACTTAAGCTCTGCAGACCTTCGGCCCATGGATGTTGGAATTGTCTACCTTTCTCATTATTCACCATTTCATAAAGTTGAGCATGCATTTCTCTGTCATCTGGCTTAATATTATCATCTATGCTCATAAGAGGAAGCAAGTTGATTTTCATGGGCTTGCTAAACTTTGTCCCAAATGCATAACAAGATGCCCCACCACCAATCATAATAAGATTGTCCCCGACAACATTGGCTGTGCTACGCACAAATAAATCTTCACCATTGGATTCAAGTTTCACATGCCTCCACACACGGAACTTCAAATCAAGTAGTGCTAACTCCTGGCAACGTTGTTTAACTGGACAACCACCAACAACCCCAAGATAATTCTTGTAGACAAACATTGAGTGGGAGAACCTTGCATGTGGACTTCTCCCAGCTGCCTTTTCATTCTTCCATTTACATGTTTGGATATCAAAAACATACAAGTCTGCTAGTGTTTTCTCACCACTATATCCTCCAAAAATATATAGTTGAGATCTATATGCCACCATTGAGTGAGAATGTCTGGCACATGGATGCTCGCCACTGACAATCAACTCTTTCCACTGCAGATTATCGGTATCGAAAACATGTAAGGAAGAACTGATGGTATCGTTATTAAGTCCACCAAACACATATATCTTTGAGCCTACAACAGCTGCAGCATGCCGATGCCTGTTTAACACACATATAGATAACTTAGGTGCATACTTTTGAAGCAAAAATAATGTTCTTTTGAGTAGATTATGCAGTTAAAAGTGTCACCTGGGAGGAAATTTGTCCCCAGAACATTCCAATAACTTCCATTCATTCTTTGCTGTATTGAGGACCCAAACATCACTCAAAATTTTCTCAGGATCAGCCCTGCCTCCAATGACAAACACACAATCTCCAACCAGAGACGAAGTGTGACCCAACCGCGGAGACGGAGTGCTGTCTGCATCAATTGCTCTCAAAGTGCCAGACAATGGATCAACCAGCCAAGAACTACTTCTTCTCCCATGTCTTCCCATGCCTCCAAAGCCACCAAACACAAGAACACCGTTCCGGTTTTTTATTTCCAATGCACAAGACGAATGACCCCAGAGGAAAAGATTCTCTTCGGGTTCACCGGCTATTTCCATCTCAACAACAGAGAGACTACAACCACCAGGAACTTCCTTGGACCCTGCCAATGTTTTTCAAAAATTCAGACCTTTGCATTCACATTAAACCGAAAGGTGTCCTGCAAAATACACATTTGCAATCCACTTTCATTTCCCACCAAAAATAAAGCTTGCAACTTTCACAAAACTACACCACAGAATCCAAAAACACAAAAAACCCAATAACCTGACATCTCAAAAACATCAAAGATTCAAAATCCAAATACTAAACATACCAGAATCCGAATGCCCATCTGCCGCAATCTCGCCATTCGCAACCGTGTGACCCACAAACCCTCCACCCTCACTCTGCAGAGCCTGGAAAAATGCCTCAGTCCTCTTCCTGTTGGCCTCCATTTTCTCGTTCGCCACCCCGACAAGGAACCTCACGTACTCTCTCGACACCATCAACTCCCGGCTGCTCCCCAGCGGCACCTCCATCCGAATTGAGCACCGAATGGCGATAATCACGCGCCGGTTCGAATTCGTAATGCCGGACTCTCTGAACCCGCAAGCAATCGCCTTCGAAACCAACGACTGCGCCGACGCCACGTCCCTGCACTCCACCGCCACAATAAGCGGCTCGAATCTGAAAACGAGGTCGTTTTGGTCCTGTGCAGCGTTCTGGTCATTCGGGTCGGGGCGGAAGAGGAGACCGAGCACCGAGTCGGCATCCGCCGGGTCGTGGGAGATGAAGATCCACGTGCCACCTAGAGCTTTCTTCTTGGTCTTGGGCTGATTTGTCACGTGCGTGGGCTGGGAAAGGATAGAGATACGGCCGGAGCAGGAGCTGGTGGTGAAATAATTGGGGTGGCTGTTGATGGCGCCGAGGAGAGGCATGATCGGGGCATCCACCGTGCCCTTCGGTGATTTGTCTGTCTCCTCCGACCGCAGTGACGCTAGCGTCGCCGCCTTTCGTTTCTCGAACTCCATCTCTTTTGCAGCTTCTGTAAAACCCTCCAAAAGTCTCGGCCCGGCTGCTGAAGCAGAAGAAGGGCAGTTTGGGGAGCAAGGAGGGAGGGGTAGTTTGGGAATTTTATTTTTTAATTCTTGGGCCCTAGGTGGCCCGTTAAAATCAAGACTGGGCCGGAACAAATCCTAACTTACAAGTCCGGTCAGGCCTGTCAGGGTAATATTATTTTTTTGTTTCTCTTTCTCGCACACCATACGTTGCCCAAAGTTCGTTTTCTTATTAGGAATGTAATTTCCTATTATAATTAGGATAAGATTCTTCCCATTATGGGTTTGATACACCCATATATATATATATTACAATCATTCACATAGACATACAACAGAGTCATATTTTTACAATAATTTATGAGACCCAAACACAATGAAGAAGACAACGAATACCACTTCTGACTCGCCATTTGCTCGTGCCCGGTGGCTTGACACGAGCACTCACTACAATACTCGCACTACTCATGACTTACAAGTTTCTTAGCTTCGGTGAAGTTGTAATCATTCTTTATCTCTTCTATCATGTCGGTTCAGTATTTTGTGGATTCCACCAGTATTGTTATTATTATTATTATTATTATTTTGTCAAAGCACCAGTATTGTCGAATGAATATTAAGGAATTCTTCAATCTCTAGACGTTATTTGCTACTTTGCTCTGTATGAATGTAACGTGGATGGCATATTGACCTATATGAATATTATTTGTTAATTTAATATTCTTATCATGTAAATTGCTCGTTTTGCTCATCCAATTATTGAACACCAAAATTTCTCAAATATGGTGTTAGAATAAAATTAATTAATCGGAATATTCTCCATCGAAATTCAATCAGTCATATTTCTACATAAAGTGATCATTTTCAAATCTTTCCCTCCAAAGCGCAATGATCAAGTGATCCAGACCTTTGAAATTTGATCGAACGGCTAAAAACAGAGAAGTTAGTAAAAACTTTTAAAAACTATAATAATTTTTGTTGTCAGATCAAAATTTAAACACGAGGCGCGTATATAAACATGAGGCGCGTATACACACGTATAAACATGAGGATCTCTTTCCATATTTCTACACATGAGGCGCGTATACACACGTGCGGTGAATTTTATTAGTTTTACAGAAACGGTATTTTCCGCCGCACCGCCACAGTACCCGCCTAATTTGCCAATCTCGCCAGACGCAAAAAGGAAAACCCGCAAATATCCGAAACGCCACGTTTCGTACGTTCCAGGGGGCCGTGGGCAACGCACACCGCTGGTAAATCACTGGACGTTTCAGGAGGTGAAACTTTCGCATTCAATCGTCGTTTTCGACAATTTGGGGCTTAGGGTTTTTGGGAGGGAGTGAAATTCGATTGAATAAATTGCAGTCGATTTCGGATTTTGGGATCAAAATCCGAAGCTGCATTGGGTTCTGGCGCCTTCTTCTTCTCCTTCCCAATTGCAATCGTTGTAGCTTTCGCATTCAGAAGTCGAATTATTGGCGCCGCAACACTTCCATCTGATTTTTTTCATAGGTGAGCGTTTTGCTTTGTATCCACATGATATCGTATTTGTTTGCTTGTTTTCTTTGAATTTTGAGTTTTTTTTATTTTTTATTTTTTTTAATGTTGAAGAATTCATATAAGTGGCTGTAGCATTGAGCTGAGTAATTTGTTTGGAGAATTAATGAATGTAAAATTGTGTTTTTTAAAAAAAAAATTGAATTCCTAATAAAATTTGAACAGTTTCCGCTCATTGGCTTGGTTATGGTGGCAAAGGTGTTTTGATTGTCGTCACGGAGATTTTCGGGCCTGTAATGCCTTCTGGATTTGATTAGAGCTCGAAGGGTCAGGTGCATTGGATATTGTTTGTCCAAAATGTCTTCATCTCCTCACGAAAAGCCTTCTCCTGTTACCGAGAGCTTGAGTGAGCAGCATGAGAGTGTATTGAGAATTGAGGAGGATGAGGGTGAAGATGAGGACGAAGAAGAAGATGTTGATTTCAATCCTTTTTTAAAAGGAACTCTTTCGCCAGAAGCTTCTTCTAGTCTGAGCTCTGATGTAGAAGGTTTAGATGGTGAAGTTGTTGACAGCAGCAGAAACACTATTGAAACTGCCAGGATTAATTCGTTGATCGTGGCTTGCGAGGCGCAAAAGTGTTCTGTTGGGGACCCAGAGCATGGGGAGGAAGAAACTGTGATGCAAACTACTGTTTCTCCTGACGGTGCATCTGCAAATGAGTTTGAAAAAACTGCCAGAAATTCTAACAGTGAAGCTGTTCAAGAAAAGGATGATGTCTCAAGCAGTGAAACTGATGTTAATGATGCTATAGTAGGAGATTTGAGTAACACAGAAGACGTCCCAAAGCCTACTGTGGACTTAGATGGTGAGGATGAAGATGCTATCTGTAAACGCACCAGGGCCCGCTATTCATTAGCAAGTTTCACACTTGATGAACTCGAGACTTTTCTTCAAGAAACAGATGATGAGGACGACCTCCAAAATGTTAATGATGAGGAAGAATACCGGAAATTCCTCACTGCTGTTTTACAGGGTGAAGGTGACGAGCAGTCAACTAAAGAAAATGAAAATGCTGATGACGAAGATGAGGATAATGATGCAGACTTTGAGATAGAACTTGAAGAGTTACTTGAGAGTGACGGGGATGAGAATTCTAGGGACAAAAGTGTAGATGAGAATGGGGAAGCTGGAAGACGACCAAGGACTAGGCAGAATAGGTGTCAAAAAGAACCTGCCCAGTGTAAGAAGAAGAATTTAGGACAGACAAAAAGGCCATTGCGCCCCCTTCTACCAGTTTTGCCAAAGGGACCAATGTCCTGTTTCTCTACTCTGGCCAGCAGAACTTTGATGTGCGGAACAGCTTCAAGCTGTTTGTCTTCCACAGTATCAGAACGTTCTATAAATGGATTCACTGCCCACCAGATAGGCCAGTTGCACTGCTTGATCCATGAACATGTGCAGCTACTTATTCAAGTATTTTCTCTGTGTGCCCTTGATTACTCTCGGCAACATATTGCCTCCCAGGTTCAAAAATTGATCTCTGAGATGCTCCAGAAGCGTGACGAAGTACTGATATGGAAAAATGTACCGTATCCTACTGTTTGCTTTTTCCCATCAGTACCAACTGAATTCCCTAATTCCTACACGACACAAAGCACCTTAGCATCATCCCTCACATTTGATGCACGTAGAGAGGGTTCCTTGAGTAATCATATGGCAGTTTCCCCAAATATTTCTCCTTCCAATGGTAGACGTGAATGTGTTCCTAATGAGCAGGTGGGCATTTCCCAGAATATTGGGGGTTCTTTCTGGGTGCCCTCTGTAAGTGGTCCTGTGCTATCTCTCTTGGATGTAGCTCCACTTAGTTTAGTTGGAAGATACATGGATGAAGTCAATACAGGTATACCATGAATAAAGTCACAAGTGTTTTTCATGCTTTTGCTTACGTATCTGTATCAATAATTTTGCTCTTTATTTATCTGCCATTGATTTGGAATTATTTTCACAGCTGTTCAGGAAAATCGACGGTGTTACGTGGAAACTGGTTCCGATACTCGCTTCGAAAAGGAGCCTTTGTTTCCCTTTTCTAACTTTCAATTAGGTGCTCAGGCCAATTGCGAATCTGTAAGTGGAACTGGTTCCTCAGCTTCCAATGTGGCTCCATCTCCATCTGGTCAACGACCACCCAAGAAGTCACTGGCTGCTACCATTGTTGAAAGCACCAAGAAGCAATCACTTGCTTTAGTTCCAAAGGACATATCAAAGTTAGCCCAGCGGTTTTTTCCTTTGTTCAATCCAGCATTATTTCCCTATAAACCACCCACAGGAGCAGTCGCAAACCGGATTCTTTTCACTGATGCAGAAGACGAGTGAGTTGCACACTTTCTTCTTTATTGTTGAGTTGGTGGCTTATCCTGATTTGTTTTTGTTGTCAGACTTTGGAGATTGTGATTAATATCAATCTATAGTATTCCTTTATTATAGTTTATGGGTTCATGTGTTTATTATTGGAACTGCAATACAGATTATTAGCATTGGGGATGATGGAACATAATACGGATTGGAAGGCAATTCAACAACGCTTTCTTCCTTGCAAAACTAAGCACCAGGTAATCTTTTTCTAGACTATGTATTGTGAACAGCAAATTATCTGATTATGTCTTTTTTGCGAAGGCTTTCCTTTGTGCACCCTCTGCTTATCAGGAGATAACATGTTTTAATACATAGGTCATTCTATTCAAATCATCATTACTAGCATAGGAAAAAAATTCAATAAAAGCCCACTACTAGGCAACTACCGCAGTATTTTTGAGTAATTTATGCTTGAGCCAGAACATCAGCTTGCTAATGTTTGTTTTACAGATTTTTGTTAGGCAGAAAAACCGCTGCTCATCAAAAGCACCAGAAAATCCCATAAAGGTATGGAAGAACTTATGATTAAATTTTATTTATTTATTTATTAGTATTACTTTGAAACATGTGTTTTGTTGCTGCAATGAGATGACAAGATAAATTGGTAGAAAGGAATTTCCTGTCTATAGTCATCTATTAGAGTTCAATTAATTGGTAGGCATGACAAATCTAATGCTTGATCAAACATCTAGTCATGTTTTAATGGTCGAAAGGAAGTTATGGTTTGGGGATTTTAATTGTTGAATTTTAGATCATAATGCTGTTGTAAATTTGTAACCCTGTGTCTTTTATCAGTAATTCATATCGCTGTCTATTTCTTCATGCAGGCTGTTCGGAGGATGAAAAACTCACCTTTGACTGCGGAAGAGATAGCATGTATTCAGGAGGTAATTTCTTGATTCGTACAGCTTTGAGAGCATTACTCTCGTGCATGTGTTTGTATAGACATGTATATACTAATGTTGACTTTTTTTTCTCAAATTAGGTTCCAATTGTCGGTTGTTGGATAAAATATTGAATCATTGACAACTAAGCATTCATTGTTATCTATCAGATTCTCATTTAGAGATATTGTTTATTGTGACTCCATACTCAGGGACTTAAGGCTTATAAATATGATTGGTTGTCCATATGGAAATTCATTGTCCCACATAGAGATCCATCCTTGTTGCCTCGGCAGTGGCGTATTGCTATTGGGACTCAGAAGTCATATAAGGTTGATGAATCGAAAAAGGAGAAGAGGCGATTATATGAATCAAAAAGAAGGAAGGACAAAAATGCAGATTTGTCAAGTTGGCAAAATTCATCTGAGAAAGGGGTATGATTTCCTTTGAACTTAGAACATTGTGTGGCAATTCTATTTGCATTGATTTTGTAGTTTTGAGTAATTCTTTTATGATGGATATAAGAATAAAACTTTGTGTTGGCTGTCGAACTGCTCATATTTGAGGAAAGGGTGTGGCTAGACTTATTGCTAAGTATATCCTTTGCTTCCTAAATATTGATGAATGTATTGAGGCTTAGGAATTGTAGGGTATGTAGAAATTTTTTAACTTTAAGAATAAAAAGTAATTACAAAATTTTAGAATTAGAATGTTTGGTACGATTTGTTTCTAAAAGTTACAATAAAGTGCATCATAGAGTCTTTAAGTTTGTCAGTTTAGCATAGATGCGTGGTGAATGTGCGCCAAGTCCAATTATACTCATTCTTCAGAAATGTATAAAAAGACTCATTTGAAACTTTTCTTTGCACACACCTATAGTTTAGCCGAGCGTGGATTATAGATGATTGAAAGCCCATTAAATGGATGGTGATTTTATTTAAAGTTTGGTACTGATGCAGGACTGCCAAGCTGAAAAGTCTGGTGGAGAGAACAGTGCAGATGGTTTGACCGACAATAATGCAGGTGAAACTTATGTTCATGAGGCCTTTTTAGCAGATTGGAGACCGGGTATTTCCTGTGTAGAAAGAAACCCTAATAGTGGTACCCTATCCCGAGGTGCTATCCATGAATGGGTAGATGTTTTTGGGAGCAAGGAAGCTCTTCGAACCCATACCATGTCACAGTGTCCGCATGGTCAATCTCAAACCACTGGTGTTAAACATTTTGCATCCAGTACCACACAAACGAATCATTCTGTTTCTCAACTCTATTATCGGCCGTATCGAGCTCGTAGAACTAACGGCGCACAACTAGTTAAGCTAGCACCAGAATTGCCTCCTGTGAATCTTCCACCATCTGTTCGTGTAGTCTCACAATCTGCCTTCAGAGGCTCTTTACATGGGGCATCTTCCACAGTTTCTGCTTCTGGAGGTGGTAGTGGTGCTGCTGCAACACACAGTCCATTTTCTCAACTTTCTAAAGTTGGAAGGTTCGGGACCTCTGATGCCATAACAGCTAAGCAGAATAAAAGTAGTTTTCTGAAAGACACTGTTTCGACGTTGCATCCAGAAGATTCTAGAATTATCAAGGATAAATGTGTAGAGGAAGGAAGAGATGTTGATTCTGATCTTCAGATGCATCCTCTGCTGTTCCAGGCCCCGGAAGATGGACGTCTGTCCTATTTCCCATTGAACTGCAGCAACAGCAATTCTAGTCCTTTCAGTTTTCTTTCAGCAAATCAGCCTCAGCTACATTTAAGCCTTTTTCATAATCCTCAACAAGGAAACCATGTTGATGGTTTTGACAAATCACTGAAGGCACCCAACTCAACGTCTCGTGCCATTGATTTCCATCCACTGATGCAAAGAACTGATTATGTAAGTAGTGCCACTGTAAGAACATGCTCAACTGTACCCCTTTCTGCTGGTGCAGGGGGAAACCGTTCTCAAGACCAATATCCTTCTGATACCAGTCAGACTCATTTGTCGGTCAATGCTGTTCCACAGGCTATGGGCATTAATGAGAGAGCTAATGAACTGGACTTGGAGATCCACCTAAGTTCTACATCTAAAAAGGAAGAAGCTTCAAAAAGGAGAGATGTCGCTGTTAATAATTCAGTTAAATCAAGAATAACTGCTCCAGAAAAGACAACTCAATGTCCTAATAGTTCATTGCTTCAGCATGCTGAAAGTTCTTCAGCAAGTTTTAGCGAGCTTGTTATACCAAGTAATAATATTAGCAGGTACAATGTAGATTATACAGGTGACCAGTCTCAACCTGGTATTCAGATGGAACAGGAAGAGTTGAGCGACTCTGATGAAGAAAATGAAGAAAATGTTGAGTTTGAGTGTGAGGAGATGACTGATTCTGAAGGAGAGGGGGGATCGGCTTGTGAAGAAATATCTGAGATGCAGAATAAGGTGAATTTTCTCGTCTTTGTCTTCCCAGTCAGTTTTAAGATTCTGTTGGCTTCGGGAACCAAATATTTTTACTTCTTGCCCAAGTTATTAATGCTACCTTTGCTTGTAATGTACTCGTGGCCTCCAATCTTGTTCGGTGAGGGAGTCCTCATTTGTTCCTTTTTCTGACTTTCCATTTTCTTGTTTATAGGATGTTCCATCGTTTGCAATGAAAAGACCTGCAACAGCAGATCTTGATGGCAAGGAGTGTGAGCCAAAAGTCCCTTATCGTCCTCAGGACATTATTCACAGAATTCCTTACTTGAACGATGCCAGTAATTCTTCATGGTTAAGTTTGGATTCGTGCGCGCCAGATTGCCCTTCTCACATCATGACCAAGTTTGACGAAAGTACAATGGACAGCAGTTTTGCTGCCAATGACTTGCAGTCATCTCGGCCTGTTCACTCTTGTAAGAAGGCAAAACTGAGCAGGGGAGGTGCAACACAGAAACAAGCGGTGGACATGACGCACCAACTGAGCCTGGGTCCTCCATCAAATCCGACGATGAGGAAACCCAGGAAGTGTGTATCGGGATCGAGTACATGTTTGAACATAGGAATGACTGTAGAAAACTCCGGCAGTGATGGCTAACATAAAAGATTTTCAAATGACTCTGCACCCTTACTAACCCTAGTTCCTAGTTTGATTAGTGTATAAATGATCTCTTACTTCTTGGACTCCAAACCGTTTAGGCTATAAGTGGTGTCCAACCTTTTGTTCATACCAAGGTATGTAGTTATCTTTCTAATACACCAAATTTTGATGTTGTATGCACAAACTAGACAACTTGTATCATTGGGTTGATTGATATTTTGTGTCTTATGGTGATGACATTGTGGCGGTTTTTCAAGGCAATCACACAATGCAACTCGAGAAAGTTTTGAACACTTAACAATATGTGATTGATTTAAGATACCGTCACAGTGACATCATTGTCAGCTTAGCCGCATAAACTCTTCGAGTACCAAGATGGCAAGATGTATATGAGTTTCTCAAGTGTGTGAAATCTATTGGTCGAGCACCCACCCAGATCATGCCACGTAGGATAGGACCCACCTACGAACTAATGATAAAATGAGAATCAAATGCCTACCCCAATTGATCACCAACGGTCAAAATCCTTATCCCAAAACCTGATCCAAACCCTCCCCTCTCCCTCCACTCATTCCCCCACTCTTTGCCTCCATTCACCAGAAGTCCTACACGCAGGAAAGGAAGATAAGACTTCTTCACAAGCCAAGCCTCAAATTTTAGAACCTCTTCCTTCTTCCCTGTTCCAGTTCCGATCTCTGAAAACTCCGTTGGAACCTAGAACCACCATGTCTTGCTCAAATTTGACAATGTGGGCGTCCTCAACGCCCTCACTTTCCGACACCTCCGCCCTCTCCTGCCGCTCCTTCATCGCCCCTCTTCAGCTTCCTTCCCAAAACTCCCTCCCCGCCTCACGATCATCCTCCGTGACACCGGTTCAATGCGGTCTTCGCGAGCTTCGCGAGCGTATTTCATCAGTGAAGAACACGCAGAAGATCACTGAGGCTATGAAGCTTGTGGCAGCCGCCAAAGTCCGCCGAGCTCAAGAGGCTGTCGTTAATGGCAGACCCTTTTCGGAAACCCTAGTCGAAGTTCTTTACAACATCAATGAGCAGCTCCAAGTGGAAGACATTGATGCTCCTCTGACCAAAGTTAGGCCTGTCAAGAAAGTTGCTCTCGTTGTCATAACCGGGGATCGCGGTCTTTGCGGAGGTTTCAACAATATGATCATCAAAAAAGCCGAGAGAAGAATTGCCGAATTGAAGACTCTTGGTCTCGAATTCACCATCATCAGTGTCGGTAAAAAGGGTAACTCTTATTTCCTCCGCCGGCCATACATTCCGCTTGATAAGTTCCTCGAGGGAACCAACCTCCCAACTGCCAAAGAAGCGCAGGCCATCGCGGACGATGTTTTCTCCCTTTTCGTAAGTGAAGAGGTCGACAAAGTCGAGCTTTTGTACACGAAATTCGTGTCGTTGGTTAAATCGGACCCTGTTATTCACACCCTGCTTCCACTCTCGCCGAAAGGAGAGATTTGTGACATCAATGGCGTTTGTGTGGACGCCGCGGATGATGAGTTCTTCAGGCTGACAACAAAGGAAGGGAAATTGACAGTGGAGAGAGATATCATCAAGACACAGACCGTGGATTTCACGCCGGTTTTGCAGTTTGAGCAGGATCCGGTTCAGATTCTCGACGCTTTGCTGCCGTTATACCTCAACAGTCAGCTTTTGAGGGCATTGCAGGAGTCTCTAGCCAGTGAGCTTGCTGCTAGGATGACTGCTATGAGCAATGCAACTGATAACGCGGTGGAGTTGAAGAAGACCTTGTCGCAGGCCTACAACCGGCAGCGCCAGGCGAAAATCACTGGAGAGATTTTGGAGATTGTTTCGGGTGCCAACGCTTTAGTCTAGACGATTAAAAGAACAACATGGGACTTGTTTTCTCCTCCACGTTGAGTTGGGCTGTTTTCTCCTGCACATTGAGTTGTGCCGTCTTAAATTTGCAGATTTGACACTTTCGTTGTAATTCTCAGCTGCGTATAAACTTTGTGTGCACAAATGAGAGGGCAATGTATTTTGGAACAAAAGAGAGCATTCCATTCCACACATATCTATATATTGTATGTCATTTTTCCTCCATCATGGTTAATAATACTGCTAATCATGTAATTAAGGATCCGAATTCTTGTTATTCATATTTCGTCGAGTGTTCTTGTATTATATATTTTTGATTTGCTAGCGGTTTGGTGCTTGATGCTGATTGCCTTCTGTTTTTGGTTTTCTTTCAAATCAACCAAAACCAGCGCTTTAGAAGAAATTGAGATTTCGTACCCATTGCATCGTTCTTTTTCTGGTTACATTGGAGTGAATCGGACCTTGAACCTTTCCTAATCGTAACCAACTATGTCTTTCGGTTTCCAATCAAACTTATAAACGATCTTGAAAATAATCCGAACTCTGTCTACTACAACCATGAAGAAAACAAAAACAAAAGGTTACTTTTTTTCGAGGCCAAGATAGCTTATCGGACATGATATAATACTCTGAGTACAAGCGCTCTTTAATATTCGAGAAAACTGGTTTCATTGCGATGAATTTCTTGCGCTGCAAACACCAGGGACGGTTACTGTGGGAGAGAAAAATGAGGAACCCCATGATCGCTTTGGTTTAGACATAGGTTCGATTCTGCAAAGATGACCCGAAAGAGCAGGCGGCTATAGAACTTTAAGATAGAAGAAGTTGGTAGAGAGAGCTCTCAGTTTTGAGGTCATCACAAAGATGTCTTTGAGATGTGAGGCCGACTTTGGAGTCTCTTTAAGTTTGGCAAGTGTTCCTGGTTTTAGGTACTTCTGAAAGCCCTCGCGTCTCTCTGTCGTTGTCGTCGTCGTCGTTGTTCCTTCAAGCTTTTGCTTCATGGTTTGAGACAGAGAGAAATATGAGAGATTTTGGATTGACTGAGAGTTTGATGTGGAGGAGGATTTGTGTGTTGTTTCTGCACCTGGCGGCAGTTCTTTTAAGGAGTTTTGTGGCGGGAAACAACGGTCTTATTTTGTTCTTATGGTAAAATGAAGCAACCGTCTTTTAGCGATTAAGAAAAATTAGTTTCAAATTAGTCATTAATCATAAAAATGCATTGCCCAGTATTTTTTGCGGGTTAAGCGGTATATCAAAGTAAAGCCAGTGGCTCAAAAAAAAAATACATATGTAAGAGTTCGAGCTTAAATTAGGATCTCGCATACTTTTATATGTGCGAAATTGAGTTTTTCAAATAGCAGTTCTACCTTGACCAAAAACAAAAAAAAAAGCAGTAGTTCTACCACTTATTGAATCACAAACGAAATTCTTATTGAATTTTTAAGCTAAAAAACATAAAATCAATAGGGATATAGTAGTGCTACCTATAAACGATATTTGGACGTTATAACATCTCTAGAATGTCCTTGATGGATCTTTGATAAGCTTATGATGCGACAAAACAGACTTTATGATGCCCTTTATAGACCAATTCACTATTTCTTTTACCTTCCAAAACTTCATAAAATCGACTGAAATTTTGAAGTTACAAGTCAAGTTGTGTGACAAGAGCCAATAATTATGCAAAATATGCTTACTGTTCAGTCAATTGTGCGAAATGTGTCCCACTTGAGATTTAGACCTGATTAATTACAGCTTTTGGAAATGCTCGGGAAAAAGTCACTTGTTGTAATCTTTGAATTGAATATCGAGAGAATCTATTCCACTTAATTCACCAAGTTTGAAGATCTGAACTATTGAAATTTCATCAAACGGCTAAAATTATTAAAACTTTTAAGTGGGCCCCTATTTGTAGCCGTTGAATCAAATTTTAATGGTCTGGATCTCCGAACTTGGTGGATTAGGAAGAAGAGATCCGGAGAGGATCATTTCCTTGAATATCAACCAAAGAAAAAGCACTTGTTCCTCTCCCCCATTGTTCGGTTTCACTTCCTATTTAGCCATTCCTTCTTCCTCTCCATCTGTCTTTGGCTCTCTTTTCTCTCGAAAACTAGTTCATCATCTCTAATTTCATTTTCTCCCTAATTAATTAAGGTAATATTTATTATCTCCAATCTCATCTTCTTGTTACACACTTTTGGTGATGAATGCATGTATAAAATAATTTATTGTGACTTGAATTTGATCTATTTTTATGTCAATTTAATTTGATGTGCGTTTGCAAAAACGTATTGTTTTACGTCGAGAGAAACTCATTTGTCTGGTACGAAGCGTCATATTTCTTTGTCGCTCTTGCTACACATGATGGACATGCACATGGTTATCCTATCATGTTCTATTCTCATGTTTGATAGATTTTTTTCAGCATATTCCTAGTTTACGCCTAGGATCACTATCACATCTAATCATCATGCTAACATCAATAACGAAATGTAAATTTTACATACATTAATCATAAAAAAAATTGCTTGATTGTACGTGAACAACTGATTTTAGCGCACACTTTTTTTTCCCTTATCCTTGTTTTAGCATCTTAAGTGGTCTTCTCTACGTAACCTTAAAAGCAATTAAGGTTGAATAAATACAAATTACAATTATTAAGGGATATTCAGATACTAAACCCTCCTTAAACATTTTGTCGTCACGTGACATGTTGGCATCTGATGTGGTAACTCCCTATTGGACCCCATCAATTCTGTTGGGGTAGCCTCTCACACGCTAACAGCCTCTCAAAGGCCTTACCCAAACTGCTGCCATCTCACACCCGAAACTCCAAAACCAACACAAACCAACGGTCCAGATTTAACACCCTATTAATTAATTAATTAATACACACTGGCAATACACACGTGGCTCAAATCAGCTAAAAGCACATCATATTAACACGAATTTTTTTAATGATTAACTTAAACCGATATTACTATATGTGAAATGAAAAAGGATATTAGTCAATTTTTTCTAACAAATACGATGTCTTCTGAAGCTTCTATCCTTGTTCATTTACTCTTGCGTTTCAGCGGCTTGGTACGATGGACGCTGCTTGTTCAATGGGTACAACGGAGTATGTAGATTTGGTTGCATGACTTTAGTTAGTTTTATGGCCTGTGTAGCACTACTAGTGCTTGAGATCATGTTTAATCACA
>JAOTRO020000009.1:822981-833156 GCA_028566515.2 Pyracantha coccinea | reverse complement strand
ACCTTACACAACTAAACTTCAACAGATGAGCTCATAATCTAGGACCATTTCATGGATTCACCTTTGGCTCCCATCCTGCAATCACATACTTCTCTTCGGCAGGAGCGGTCCTCGTGAAAGATTCCCTTGAAAAAAGCAGCTGCAAAAACAGTAATTTTAATGAGAAAATCAACAGTGAAGAACAAGGACATCGAGCAAGACAGATTTTCTGTATCCGTTATTCTGGTAAACAGCCTAAACGCAAGTAACGTTGATAATCTTATTTGCGGTACAGGATATTGTTTCCGTCTCAACAAAGGTAACGCTCACTGTTTACATTTAGGATTTGTGAGAAATAGGGATTCCCGAAAATGTTACTGTGTTGAGTTTTACATATCTGAACAAAAGGAAAAACGGACTGATTGCATACCAACAATGCTGGTCATAGGGAATCCCTTACGAGGAATGTACTACGCTTTAATTCTTACACATTGAAGAATTGCATTGAAAATGATTCAATGCATCAAAGTGCACAAGCACAGGCACACGGAGATCAACCAACTTTCCCAAAACTTGGAGGAGAAAGGGAGAGAGAGAGGAACAACACACACATCGGGGTGTTTTGAAGGGAGAGGAGAATTGCAATCGCCTAATTGCACAGGGGTTAAATTCCACAGAATAGTCAACAAAACTCACCATGCAGAACCACATCTTATTTGTTGCATCACGAATCACGACATAACGAACAGAGTAAAAGGAGCTCCAGAACTTCAACCGTTCAGCGCACTCTTAAAACTTACTAGAACAAAAATTATCTCCTACTTAAAAACATATACACTGAACAATTGTTTACTGGAAGACACAAAATATAAAGCTCCAGTATGCAGAATCATGCATAAAAATCTCATACCTCAGTGTACTTATGGTAATGGGTCAAATCTGCTGGAACAATCCACTTCTTGAAATGACCGAGAGCTGGCCTTAATTAAAGCATGGGAAGAAAGTGAGAAGACAAAAGCAGAGAGCAAGTAGTCATGAGTCATGACTCATATATAACTTGATTAAGAATAATTAGGAATAATGAGAGACTATTACACACATTCCCGTATGCTACAGAAACCAAAAGTCCAAAACCATGCTAAATTTGTCCGAGTTAAATTTAAGATTTGATTGATTTTTAAGAGCGACAAAAAACAAAATTGTTGGAATCATCACACAACATTATAGAATGAGAAGAGAATCGAATTAGTATGGAATCATCACACAACATTATAGAATGAGAAGAGAATCATATTATAACACAACATTATAGAATTAGTATGGATCAATCACATATTTACATTTTACCGTCCCAAACTGTGACACACAGCCAATAATTCACTAGGTGTTGTTCATATTAGTTACTACTGTCTCCCCATATGTTTGCTAAAAAGTCACATCTTCTACACTTAACCATGATGCATAAGAATTTCATCCACAGAAAGGGGACCCCCATTGTTGTGGGTCATTGCCGCGTGTCAATGTGTTATTCCCTCATTGATAGTAATTAGTAAAAATGGTAATCATGGCTTTGATCCCCCTAATTAAACGCGTTTGTGGACGCATAATTCAACTCATGTGCACCCCACGTGAGCTGATGATGAACCCTAACAAAAATTCTCAGCTAAGCAACAGAAGCAAACCAACCAAAGATTGTCACCTGTCGGCAACCAATTCGACGTTCTATTGGATGTCTTTTTTCCCTCGAGAGACAACATATCTATGTCTCACCCAACATGCCATTATTTTCTATGCTGGAGCGGGAACAAAGTCTGTTTTTTTGACCCAAATTTGTACCTTAAGGTAGGGGAATCAAATTAATTAACAAAACCCCAGAGCTACTTAAAATAATGAGTTCCCTAAGTCAATGCTAATCCTTCAAATTTTATTTTTCACTATGATGACAATAATTCTTATGTACTAGCAATTTGTACGTGGTAAACTTTGTCGCACCCAACAACCAGTGGAAAAGAAGAAGAAGAAGAAGATAATAATGGATTTAGTGGTAGATAAGTTGGTAGATAGGTCACAATTATGTAGTTGACTAGTGGAAGAAGGTAAGGATGGTATACATTCGAGTCGTCTTTGTTGAGAATTTTCCATGTTTAGAACATTTTGAGTCTTTGTCTTCATTGTCAATTGTTTTTGAATTGAACGCGCTAATTCTTACACGGTGTAATAGAGAAATGGAATCGAAAATGTGGTTAATTAAAATTGTTAAACCCAAAAAATCCTTGAGCATCATGAGAAAAGAGAAATGACACCGTGCGAGTTATGAGTTGTGTTCATCTTTCGTGGCTCATTTGTATGTGCACGATGAAACCCTAGCTAGCTATGACACACATAACCTGTAGTTCTATTTATAACTCATCGTCTCAATATTTTAATTATTTGCTCAAGAAATTATAGATTTCATGTGGCACCATCTCTTAAATCTTGATCATAAAAAGAAGAATCTTTATCACTATAGATTATGATGGGTTTAATCAGATCAATCTACATCATTTCTCATTGGCGCCCATATAGTGGTATTAGGTGTGTACGTTTCCGATTTTAAGAGGTCAGATTGGATCAATACTTGAAGTTGGAGACTGATAGAGAAGAATGATCGAACGCATTAATATACAAATCCACATTTAGTGGCTATATTTAGTGATTAACGAAATGAAAGATTGACAAACTCAAACTAAAAAGATACTGAAAGAAGTCAAAATTTGTACAAGTCTTATCCATATCGTTTGAAAAATGCATTTGCCTAAACAACTGCTACTGAAGAGAATGTTGCAATGTGGGAACTAAGAATTGAAATGTGCATATATATACATATAATTAATGAATAACGATCCCAAAAGGAGAGAGCGTCAGCAATGCACCAATATTTGTCTTTATCTCTCTCGTTAAGTTAACAAATATAAAAGCTCTAAAGACAAAATATACTTCATTGTCACGAGTGCAAATGCATTCATGTTTCTATATGTACACAAGTATATATATGCAAGTCAATTGACTTAGAATACAAGTAATCCCGAGCCCACAGGTATTTACAAAACCTAGCCTATGATAATCCTACACTAACACTATCTCTTTTCCTCTTCTCCCATGTAAAGAGAGAAAAGCGATAGAGACAAATAGAAGAAAAAGATAAAGAAATGGCTACGTTGCGCCCGTAAACCAAAAGTTGTACATCTAAAACTCTCCTTTCTATTCTCATTCTCTAGCTATCTGAGTCTTGTGGTTACACCTTTTCTGCGGTGTGCATGCGCATAGGTAGCCACTATCTGAGTTTTGCAGTCATTTGAGGCTTTTGAGCCTTCTTTTCTCACCTCAGGAGTTAAAGGTGATAAGTGTTCAGACCGAAAAATGGGGTTAAGGTGATAAAGTGTAGAGATCCCCGACGTTATTGCAAATTATGTTGATTGCCAAACACCGTATGGCTGGTGGGCGTCGTTGGGATTTGGCCGTCATTCCATGAGACATATAAAGTTGGGGGCTTCAGTTTCACCATAAAATTACTTTAAAATATGGAGAGTAACTTAATTTATTTATAAGCTCATGAAATATCATTTCTCCAATTAATGTGAGATTCTTCTCAATATGTCATCTTACTTGTGGCAAATTTTTAAACCTAACACATGGACAACACAACGGAATGATGTAGAGCACGTGTGGCCGTTAGACTTTACACGGGGGACAACTTGGTTAGTTATACTTCTCAACTAATTAGCTTTCATTTCATGGGATGGTGTTACGACTAATTAAGTTGTGCTATCAACTGTTTTTGAAACATCGTCATTTTCAGGTCCACTATAATAGAGGAAAACTTTAAAGATTGCAGGATATCTTGAATAGAATCATAGGTTTGTCAAACATAGATTTTTAACCAATTTTTTGTTACAATGCAGAAGTCAAAGAATTCAAACTAAACATTTTGCTTGAGACTAAAGGGATAAGATTGATACAAGGGAGTTGATTTCACACTCATTTTAGTTTTGCATAAAAGTTTACTTATGACAATCAGATTGAATAAATCAAAAGGAAACAATGAACATGATTAAACAGAAATGTGTGAGAAACTAGAAAGGATGTGTGTTTATCTCTTTTTTTTTTTTTTTTAACAAAATTGATACAAATAAAGAATTCACACTAGGTTATGGACATTCATCTTGCATAACAAGGTGCGGCTTGCTACTTAGTACTACGGTCTAGTGATATTTTTCTTCACTTGTAAGTGAAGGGTCTTAGGCGAATTTGAACCATATTATTGCTAGCCCATTGTGAGGCTTAGCCAACTCCTCCACCCAAGGTACGGCTCACGTAACACACCATATATACAATCACATTTTAAGATATCAATAAACCCTCATTGAAGTATTTGTTTTTTCTTTAATTTTTCTATAGAAAAAAAAGAATTAAAATCCCTCAAAATCTCAACAGAATACACCCTTTATTTTATGTTCTAGACTAATGAGGAAAATCAATTGGTAAAATGTATAACAATCTCTGTTAATGGTATGAGAAACTTCAAAATAGTGAACTAGTCCAAGCAATAACTGATTTGTATATATCAGTATATCATATCCATCTGTTAGGTAACTGAAATTAGAAAACTAACACAAATGGACATAAAATTGAAGTTGACCCTTTGGAATTTTCCATGAACAGTTTTTTTCCCACGTTGAATGAAGTGGTGTCACTTGTACCTAGGGTTAGGGGAGAACAAAACATCCATTAAACCAGACCAATCAATCAATTTGACCCGAATAGTTCGAGAATTGATCAATTTCAGACATGACAAGATGAGAAATCAGTTTATTTTGATGACAGGCACGAGCATCTCTGGTGTAAATGCAGAGCTACCACCACTTTTAACACTATTTGTTACTATTTATGCTCCAAAGTAATAATAAAAAATAAAAAAAATGTACATACAACATCCGGCTGAGACTGCTAAAATATATGGATTAGGATTCTCTTCCATCTTCTTTCTATCCCAGTCCATCTACTTTTCTTATATTGTCTTATTTTGTCTTTCTCTAGTTATAAAAAATTAATATAAGATATTAACGTGATTTAATTGTGACCGTTCAAATAGGAGGAGAGAGAAGGAAAGAAAAAAAAAAGAAGAGAATTCTACTCCAAAATATATATAGCCTTTTCAAAATCCATGAGTAAAACTAGCTTTAGCTTTCCAAGTTTAACTTCTCCCTCCGTAGAGTCGTAATGAAATTGAAAGGTGCACTGCAAAGCCACTTATCATCTCTATTCTCAAAAGCCCGTTTCTTTTTCCTACTTAAATGAAAGAGTGTTGGGTTATCAGATCCAAGGCCCAAAAGAATACCCAAAAGCAGACCAAGTTTTATGCTCAGTAGGCTTTTTCAATATTGTTTGCATTGAGAGAGTCAATCGTGAAGCAAGTTTCGACCCAAAAAAAATGAAAAATAATAAAACCATGAAGTAAAAACATTTCTTAAATCAAATAGGACTAAGTGAGTATATTGATTAGGGGTGGAAAAAATTCCCAAAAATCCCAAACCAAACCGAAAAAATACCGATCCCAAACCAAAAATGTCCCAAACCGATTTTCCCAAAATTTTCGGTATGCTATCCCGAAAAAATACCGAAATTTCGGTATGGGAATCGGGATTGACTTCCCAATATTTCGGTATTCCCATACTGAACCGAAAATATATATTTTTAATTATTTATATATATATATATATATATTTATACTGATAATATTAATAATATATATAGTTTTTAATTATAGTTAAAGTTAATTTCAACCGTTGGATTGTTTCAAATTAATCTATGTCATCCATTCCTTGTTAAGGTTTCTCTCCTAGTCGAGTCGTTTCGATTTCATTTCTCACTCAGTCTCTTAGCTTAGCCTCCGAGAGCCCTCTCTTGAGTCTCCTCATCTCTGTCTCGACTCTCAAATCCAACTCCGGCCAGTCACATGCCCACTACCATATGGAGCCACAACTGTCTTTCTCCGACTGTGGAGCCTTCCTTCACAACACAAAGCCACAGCCACCGGTCTCTCTCTCGCGATTCTCTCTCTCAGTCCCAAAAGTCTCTCGCGCGACTCTCGCTCTCAGATTTAGACACAGGTAAATAATTATGGGAATTAATTTAGTGTTTGTGAAATCGAATTGTAGACTAGGGTTTGTAAATTTAGGGTTTTTGAAATTTAATTTTCGAATTCTTGAAATTTTGGTTTTACAAATTCTATTTAATTGATCTAATGGTTCTTGGGTTTTTGTAGATTGGTGAAGGAACTGGGCTCTTTTGCTTTGCTTCTACAGCTTCTGTGCTAGAGTTTTATTTACCAACATGTAAATTTCTCAAATTGATTTTTACTGTTTGTTGTAAATTAGCAGTTTTTTATTAACTCATGTGCTTGTTATGAGTACATTATGCATTTTGATTTTGACTTGAAAGTTGAAACCCCATGATTAGCTTGCTTTCGTGGAAGAATCTGAGGAAACTATTTTAAATTCTGTGTGTTTAACTGGTTAATGATGGCCAATTTATGTTAATTGGATGATTATTCTATGTTTGGAATTGGGGCTCACTGATTATATCGTAAGAAATTTGAGTTTCTTTTTCTGCTTTTGTTAAAATTTTGATCTTTGAGGCACAGCGTGTAGTTTGTTTCTAATACGTTTTGTGTCATCAACGGGAAAGATGGGCGAAGACAAATGCGTCTCTACAATTGCATTGTTTGATTTGCTTAAGGTTTACATGTCGAGAAAACTTGGCATTAGTGGTTTAAGATATCCATGTCATAATGATCAAGAAATTTTTAACAGGTTGTGGATGGTGCCCGAATCAAGGCCATCGAGAATTGGAGCTGAAAAGATATTCTCCGAATCTGATGCTTTTGATGATAAGCTTGTAAGTGTATCTTTCACATGTTTTCTAGTCTTAATTTGCATGGCAAATAGTTCTTGAGAATGTGGCCATCTTTTGATAGCTCGAATTTGGTCACGGATCAAACGAACTTCAAAGAATAATGACATTTTGTAGCTTATGAAATTTCTTACAAATATTAGTTGTACCATTCGGATATACTTCAAATCTTTGACTGAGGGTAGATTTCTTCAATAAGGGGAAAACGAATTCTGGTCTGTAGTTTCAAATGGAAGTATTTGTAGTCTCACCACGGGACACGTTTCATGAGAAATAGTTAGAAGGGATTTTGTTTCTTCAAGGATATATCGGCTTTGAAGTATTCTTTTACATCATTTCTTCGCTGATCAATTAAGTTTCACTGTGATACTAGAGGGCAGTGTAATGTGTCAAAATATGATGGAGGATTCTGTAGTTTCACAAAACTTTTCGGAGAGGTCTATGTAATTTACACTTCTTTCCTTCATATGAAGCTGTAACTATACCGTATTAATCCTTTGTCAATGATGCTTCTTTTGTTGTAATTTTTTCCTCAACTTTTTCCCTATCTTTGAAGGTTTTAAAGCACACGACCGGTGACAATTCAGCGGAAGCTACTAATCAAGTGATTCAGTAAGCTCTGCTGATGCTTTATCTTACAAGAAATGTTGTTGTGTCTTGAAGTACTAAAACACGAAGCGTATTTCTATTCATGCATGCAGGGAGCTAAACAAAACGATTTCAGATTTGGAGATGAAATTAGCCGCTGCTAGGGCAACTCATGAATATGTACATAATGGATATCCTACGTCAGGAAACTTGAAGACTGTTCAATCAACTTCGAAAAAAAAGTACTTCATGTTTATAGGGATCAATACAGCTTTTAATAGCCGAAAAAGAAGAGATTCAGTACGTGCAACTTGGATGCCTCAAGGTGCATTGTACATTTAGGTTTAATTTAGTTGCGATGTTAATGTGATATTTGAGTTTCTTATTCTAGCTATAATGAATGGTTTCTCCTTGTAAAAATCTTTACCAGGTGAGGATAGAAAGAAGCTTGAAGAGGAGAAGGGCATAATTATACGGTTTGTTATAGGTCACAGGTGAGGTTTACCATGCCTTCTTTCACGCGTTGTCAAAAACTAAATTCATAGCTAATCTGGTTAATGGTTATGTACATATCTAGTCATTTCGGCGCTGAGACAGATACAATGTCTTTTTTTTCTCGTTCCTAATGATACATCCAGGCTATTGAATAAGAACTGGTAAATTACGAATGTTTATTGATTTTCTTATTTTTACTAGTTCGACAGCTGGTGGTATTCTTGATAAAGCGGTTGAAGCAGAGGAGCGCGTCCATGGAGACTTCCTGAGGCTGGTGATTTTCTTGTCCATTTTAATCAGAAATATATTATTCCTTGTAACACTCCATTTTACACAATTTCTAATTCATACTATGTTTGCAGGACCATGTTGAAGGATACCTGGAATTGTCAGCCAAAACAAAGACGTATTTTTCGACAGCTGTTGCCTTGTGGGATGCTGCATTTTATATCAAAGTTGATGATGACGTCCATGTAAATTTAGGTAACATAAATTTAAGATTCTTTTCCACATCTGTTCATTTTCCCAAAGTTGCTCAGTCTCTGTTGCTAACATTATTTTTCTCAGCATTTCAATTTAACCCCTTTTCCATCTAGTTGAGTTGATTTGCCTTTCATTTACCACAGCAACGCTTGGAATGATTTTATCTAGACACCGTCTGAAACCCCGAGTCTATATTGGCTGCATGAAGTCAGGTCCAGTCCTTGCTCGAAAGTAAGCGAGTGGTCTGTTATTTTTAGCTGGATGTATGCTCAGGTATTGATGAACATGGTTTTCATGGTACTTTTATTGTGTAATAGGGGAGTGAAATACCATGAGCCAGAGTTCTGGAAATTTGGTGAGATAGGAAACAAGTATTTTCGGCATGCTACGGGACAGTTATATGCTATCTCAAAAGATTTGGCAACTTACATATCAATAAACCAGTAAGTTCTCACCTTGTCTCTATTTACGGAGCTAAATAAAACTCTGCTTGGAAAGAGTTGCTTCTCAAATTGCCTTTAACCTTTTAGTTTGATTCTTATTTCTTTCTTCCTTCTTTTTTTCTCTTGTTGAAGGGATGTGCTGCACAAATATGCCAATGAAGATGTTTCGTTGGGATCTTGGTTTATTGGTTTAGACGTAGAACAGGTGGACGATAGAAGACTTTGCTGTGGTACCACGCCAGGTAATATGAAAATTCTCTGCCTGGTACTTATAGCCTAAATGAGTTGTTTTCCCCATTTGAGATGTAATTACATAACATGAAATCTAGCGGTAGAAAAACAGATAAAATTCTGCTTGCGTGCATTCTATATAGAGTTGATGGTGCAATATGTGCAGATTGTATGTGGAAGAAAATGGCAGGCAACACCTGCGCTGCTTCATTTGATTGGCGATGCAGCGGGATTTGTAAGTCTACTGAAAGGATGATGGGCATTCACGAGCACTGTGGTGAAGACAAGAATGCTATTTGGACTGCAAGATTTTCTCACTAACTGGCTGATGTTCATCCAATCTCACGAGTGATGTGCGGATAGCCTGAAGAAGGCATGCAGATGTGTTTTGTTCTTCTTTCCGGCTCATTGTTGGTGATAGATGTATGTAATACCAAAATATAGAATGATTCCAGTTTAAGAGAACACCACTGTTGTTGGGGGTGCCATAAGCATTATTGCTCGTGATATCAGCCCCAACGGCAGCTGGAAAGACTAAAGAGATGATGAGATAGGTATTTAACACACCATTCTTTTGATGGCGGGGACCTAGATTGTAAGTTCTCTGCCATGGACACTATGTTTCTTAATAAGTTGTAACCTTTGCTTTCAAAGCAATATTATAATATTTGTTGCCTTCACTCTCATTGATGACTGTTTAGTAGTACTGTTAAAATAGTAAAAAGGACGACTCCAAGTCATTAAGCCTTTCCGTTTTGTGAGAGTTGAAACAGTAAACACATAAGGTCTTACAGGGACGATAAATGATTTCTTTCATCCACGATGGATTTCCGGCGAATGAAATGTCTTGCATGAATCTCAAGAAATTTACAATGCAACGAAAATACCTTTAAAATAAAGGGGTGTTTTGATATAGGCGCCTCAGTTTTGAAATTCTTAGATTTAACATCCATAGCTTTTAGACTTTTGATCAAACATTCTTATCTAATTTTTAATAACAAAAAT
>JAOTRO020000009.1:802042-814420 GCA_028566515.2 Pyracantha coccinea | reverse complement strand
AAAAATAAAATAAAAAAAAATGAAACAAATTTTGTGAAATAGAAGTTATAGGGAAAAAAATAGAATTTAAAATAAAATGAAACAAATTTTGTGAAATATAAGTTATAGGAAAAAATGGAATTTAAAAAAAAATATGAAACAAATTTTGTAGAATAAAAGTTATAAGAAAAAAATAGAATTTAAAAAAAATGAAAAATAGAAGTTATAGGAAAAAAATTTGTAAATAAAAAATAATAATAAAACTGTTAAAAAAAATTCAAAGCATTCTTGTCGGTTATAATCGACAAGATTTCCAGTTTTTCTGGCTAGCCCTCTAGCCCTTTGGCCCTTTCCGATTCCGTGGGGCCCACTCAAATTCCATAGCCCTATGGCCTAGCCCTCGGTTGGAGACGGTTTTCGGGTTATTTTCGGTCCTCTGGCCAGGACCCTTCGGTTGGAGATGGCCTAAAGTTCTCTTTTCGATAACTGATGCCTACATACAATGTCGACATTAAGAAAAATGAAACTTTAACAAAAAACTCCAGGTACTGTTCACTTTAACGAAAAAACACATTTTTACACTAAAAAGTCAATTATGGTATTATTCACTTTACCATTTATTTTGTCTTTATCGTTAAAACTCAAAATTTTCAAGTCTTTTTCATTAGTTTTCCTTAAGAAAAACTCTATCGTAACCGGACGTATGTCCCCTTTTACCGCATTATCGCAAAGCGAGAGGAGAGGGGACATCTTTCCGGTTACATATAAGAATTGGTATCAGACTCATGTTGCAAAAAGAGGAATGCAGGCATACTGTTTGATGAAGAATTTAATTATATGAAACTGCAGAAACCTGTCGGATTGAGAGTCTTGTTTTGTGAAACTATTGCTAGTGCGCAAAGCAAGAGAAGGCAGTTGTTTTTGGTGACCCACCCTCACCTGTACACTGTCGTTCTACTTGTGCTCGTGACTCATTGCAGAATATAGTGCCGTAGAGACTCTGTAAATTGTATGCTACCCAAGAAAACTCTGGATGCTCGTCACGTTTTTGGTTGGCAATGTCTTTTGCCCGTTTCTCCTCCACAGTACCAGAAGCACTTTCTTACAACGGAAATGCTAATTTGTCGCTATTTCAAATTAATTATACATTGTCATGTGAAAAATTAAAATGTATAATAATGCATGGTTGTTATGAAATACCATTACATTATCATAACACTTTATATTTTAATAAGGAGAAAAATTTGCATGCAATCATGATTACCAGGTAGAGATATTTCTAACCAATCAGATAACGCATGTGAGTAAATTAAAACATGATGATGCATGTGAGTAAATTAAAACATGTAACAGCGTATAATAAACTTACAATACCGCCACATTTACGTTGCAATTACATGTAAGTTTTTACAGTAGTTTGAGCCCAAAAATGTCTATTCCGAAGTGAACCACGCACTTGAGTGAGAAGCAGGAAGCCAGCCTGTGATGCAAGAATGGAACGCCATCTCAACGGTGCAGGAGCAACCCACGTTTTTCCTTTAAGGTCCCTCTTTTATTTATTCGTTCAATTTAAAGTCCCAACTCTCCACTGGCAAGTGGCAATCCTACAGTACCAGCTCCAGAAAGTGCTTTAACCTTTCAAGTACTTCCCGTCCTTGAGAACTATTTGCCTTTGGGGGGCAAGAGGCAACCCAACTAGAAGGCAAAGAATCAAAGGAAGTGCACCAACCCTGAGAACGACTCACTGATTCACTCTCTCATGAGTGTAGATTAATTTGGGTCAACAACCAAAAATCCCGAGAAAAAAAAAAGAAATTAAATTAAATAAAACCGCACCAGAAAAAGAAGAAATCTTTTAGAGGAGAATGCAAGGATCTGCAGCTGCTGAACCAGAAACAGAGGATGATGAAGCAGCATTGCTCAAGCTCCTCCCCAATGGCGGTCACTAAGCTCCTCTCCCTCTCAACCCTCCTCTTCTTCCTCCTCTTTGCATACAAAGGTAAGCAACTTTCTCTACTAACTCTTTAACATTTTCTTGCTCGGTTTTCTTCAATTCAAAGTTTAAATCCAATAGTACTTAAAAAATCAAAGAAATCAAGCAACTTTTTTCCCCACTTGTGGCGTTTCCTTTCTGGGTTTTCTCCATTATTTCGAAATAATCTAGAAAGCATTCAACTTTTTCACTAATTGTAACATTTGGTTGCTGGGTTTTCTTCAGTACAAAGTTTAAACCCAACAGTTTCCAAAAATCAAGGAAGCAAGCAACTTTATACACCATTTGTACCATTTGGTCGCCGGGTTTTCTTCCCTTCAAAGTTTAAACCCAGCAATACTAAAAAAAATCGATTATGGCAAGCAACTTTCTCGACCATTTCTAACACCTTATTGCTCGGCACTTTCAGCTGCATCTTCTCCGCCGACATTCGAAAGCACCAAGCTGCAAAACCAGGACCAAGAAAAGGAGCCGTTCGTCGGAGTGAACATCGGTACCGACGTTTCGAATCTTCTGTCTCCGTCGGAGCTCGTTTCGTTTCTGCAACTTCAGCAGATCAACCACATCCGCCTCTACGATGCCGACCCGGACATCCTCAAAGCCCTGTCCAAAACCAAGATCCGGGTCGTCATCAGCGTCCCCAACAACCAGCTCCTCGCCATCGGCTCCTCCAACACCACCGCCGTTTCCTGGGTCGGCCGAAACGTCGTCGCTTACTACCCCGAAACCCTCATCACCGGCATTGCGGTCGGTGACGAGGTCTTAACCACCGTGCCCTCTTCAGCTCCTCTACTTCTTCCAGCAATTCAGTCCCTTTACAGCGCTTTAGTATCTGCAAATTTGCATACCCATGTGAAAATTTCGACCCCTCACGCCGCCTCGATAATTCTCGATCCTTTTCCGCCGTCTCAGGCGTTCTTCAACCAGAGCTTAACACAAACCGTTCTCCCATTGCTTCAGTTCTTGTCGAAAACTGGGTCGCCACTGATGATGAATCTTTACCCTTACTATGTGTTTATGCAGAACAAAGGTGTGGTGCCTCTTGACAATGCGCTTTTCAAGCCCTTAAAGCCGTCGAAAGAGATGGTGGATCCCAACACTTTGCTACATTATACAAATGTTTTGGATGCTATGATTGATGCTGCTTATTTTTCCATGAAAAACCTTAATGTTACTGATGTGGCGGTTCTTGTTTCGGAGAGCGGGTGGCCTTCCAAGGCTGATTCTAAAGAGACTTATGCTACTATCAACAATGCGGATACATACAATTCCAATCTTATTAAGCATGTTCTTGATCGTAGTGGAACCCCTTTGCACCCCGAGATCACTTCAAGTGTGTACATTTACGAATTGTTCAATGAGGATTTGAGGTCTCCGCCGGTGTCTGAGGCCAATTGGGGCTTGTTTTATGGGAATTCGAGTGCGGTGTATTTGCTTCATGTATCGGGAAGTGGGTCTTTTTTGGCAAATGATACAACAAACCAGACCTACTGCATTGCCATGGATGGGGTTGATGGAAAGAGTTTGCAGGCTGCATTGGATTGGGCATGTGGACCGGGGTGGGCAAATTGCTCAGAGATTCAGCCGGGGGAGGATTGTTACTCTCCGAATAATGTGAAAAGCCATGCTTCGTATGCATTCGATAGCTATTTCCAGAAGCAAGGGAGGGCTGCCGGGTCTTGTGACTTCAAAGGTGTAGCCACCATTACCACCACTGACCCAAGTAAGTTTTACTCCCTCTACATTATCCGATTATCGTTCTAGCTTGCGTGGATTTCTCATTTTCCCCCCTTTCATTCAATGATGCTGAGGGCTGAGTTCTCTCTAAAGTTTATAGTTTAGCTTAGTTGCTGATTTGGAGATTTGAGACCTTGATTAGAATTAGTATGAGACTCGATTTGGTTTATGACGCTGGAATAAAACTTGTAAGCATAGACGATTGCAGACAAGGGAGTGGCCAAGTTGGCAATGCGCCCTCTGTGCACCCAAATTCGAATTCCCGTCGTTGTAGTTTAGATTAGACTAAAATACACTTCCTCTACTGGGGCTCCACTCTATTTGTATACTTTTCTGTTGGTTATGTAATGCAGATAACAATAACCTCGTTGCCCTTTCGTTTTCCCTTTTTTCATCGGAATATCGCAGGTCACGGGAGCTGTATGTTTCCCGGAAGGTAAGACTCGGGAAGCTTTCTGTTGTTGCTACATACAGTAAATTGGTTTTCATTTTGCATACAAGTTTTTCAATGTTCTTAAGGAGGGGTGTTTTATTTTGAGTGCAGTAAGAAGGTGAACAACACGACGAGGCAAGTGGTGAACTCGACGAATTCGAGTAGCGGAGTAGACAGATTAAGATTCGTTGCCTTCGGCAGCAGCAGAATAAGCGCCATCAGCGGGATGTTATCTGTATTTTTTGTTGGAATCTTCTCTGGTCTGTTATTCATTCCTTTTGTGACTCCATGCTGAGGTTGAAATAAAATTATTTTTTGGGGAATAAATTTTGTCTTAGATTTCTTTCTTTTCAGTATTTGGTAAATCTACTGCCCTGTAATCTTTTGTTAGATGAATGTATAAAACGAAGTAAACTATCATCTCAAGAATGGAATGTGGAGTGACGAATAATTGAGCAAACGTGAATCAAGCTAGTTGATTAAAGCAGTGTGACTACTCGCTTGAACCCGAGGTTGATTTCCGCTTTCCATAGAATAGAATGGTTTAGATTAATATCGCTTTTTCAATTAATTAAAAAAGGAGTGTAGATTAGTATGTAAATCAAACAAATGGAAAAGAAAGGGGAGGGAGGGCAAAGAAGAAAAAGTTGGAATTTAATAAAACAAAAGGACAAATGCGGTGAAGGTGGATCGAACACCTGACCTTCAGATCTTCAGTCTGACGCTCTCCCAACTGAGCTATCCCCGCAGATGTCTTTTATCTTTAGTCAAATAAAATTAACCATTTACAGTTGTTGACTATCATTACGTCCGCCGCTTGCGTTCTCTTAGAATCCGAGCAGCTACAATGCTTTCCAAAATTGCAAGAAGCGCCAGTTTTCAAATTTGGGAATTAGGGTTTAAGGCCTCCAACAATTACAATGCTCTCCAAAATTCCATGATTTTTGCAGCTTCTGTGTCACTGACTTTCCCAAGTAATCATCCTCTTCTTCCCCACCGAGGCACAGTAAACCCTAGAGTAACCTGCAACTATACTGCTCTGACCCTAAAAATGTCTTGGGCATGCAAAGAATGCACCTTTCTCAACCCCCCACCGACCCCATCTCAAAAGCCCACCTGCAAAATCTGCCTCTCCCCATCATCGCCGCCATCCCAATCGCCGCCGTCTTCTTCCACTTCAAAATGGTCGTGCAAGGCCTGCACTTTCCTCAACTCCTACAAGAACTCCAACTGTGAAGTCTGCGACACTCGGGCTCCGATCTCGTCCCTCTCGAGTTTCGAGGATTTGGATGATGATTCGGGGTTCGGCGGTGAGGACCTTGGTTCTTCGGTGGGCTCTGTTTTTCTGCCTTTGCAGCGGTGCAAGAGGAAGAGGGTTGAAGACGACCCAATTGAGGTTAAACGGGGTTCTTCCAGTTTCAATGCGGTTCGAGAGGTCAAGGCTTCCGATAATTGGATGACTGCATCGGTTTCCAAGGCGTCCGGTAAAGGGATTACTGTATTGGGTTCTTCCAATTCCAATGTGACTCCAGGGGTCAGGGCTTCCGATAAAGGGGTAACTGTAAAAGGTTTGTATTCAGTCTTCAATCTTAGCTTTTGGTTTTATTGGGTTTGATTTTTTTATTTGACAAGTGATATTCTAAACTATTCTAATTTGCGGAGAGGAGGATTCAAACTTGGGTGCAAAGGGGCGAAAGTTCTTGGTTTTTATTGGGTTTGATTTGGTTTAAATGATAAAGGTGTGAACTTTTCATTGTAATTGATTGTTTTTGTGATATCTAAATTGGGTAGACTTATTCTATTGCCATGCTGACCGTTTGCTTTTTTTTTTTTTTTTTCTGAACAAAATGTCACTGGAACTTGAGAATTACCATTTCTAAATGTGTTGCACAACTATTTGTATATATTTCTCTTGCCAAAGCCACCAACTTAGGCAAAATCCCTAGCTCAAATACATGATTCCAGAAGCAGCAGCAAAACCCATTGGCAGTACAGTACAGAGCAAATGATTTTATGTAAGAAATGGTTTTTTGCTTTAAGCACCAAAACGAAGACAGACCCTTTGGTGGGAGGGAAATTAGAACACGAGGTAGCTGAAAACTTCAAAATATACCTAGTCTCTTAGCAGAGAACCCTTTCTATGGTATTTAAGACAAAATAGCTAAATATTGGAGATGCTCTTATTGTTCTACTTCTTATGCCTCTCTATAGCTAAGTTATTCGTTTATTGTAATTTCTATATTATTCCTGTTATGTACTCTGTGATCCACATGCAGTTTCTCACTATGAATAAGTTCAATATTTTCAGAGGGCACTAGTTCTGGGTCTTCTGCGGCGGGTTTGAATACTTTGAAGATTATGAGTTACAATGTTTGGTTCCGAGAAGACCTAGAAATGCACAACAGGATGAAAGCTCTTGGTGACCTTATCCAACAGCATTGCCCAGATGTCATTTGCCTTCAGGTCCCTTCAGCCTTTTAAATTCCATGATCATTTGATTCAGCCTTCTTTCAACCTCCTTTACGATGGATGCTTTTTTCATGCAGGAGGTTACCCCTAACATATATGACATCTTTCGAAAATCTAGCTGGTGGAAAATGTATCAATGCTCAGTTTCAAGTGAGACGGCAGATTCAAGTGCATACTTTTGCATGCAGGTGAAAGTTTGATCTCTATTTTCTATTGTGCGTTGTTTCAAATGCTAAAGAATTTTTATATGCTGTTCTATGAGTATCTTCTTGTCTTACTGTTGTCCTGTGAGTTTTTCGAGTGTTTTTGCTGATTTCATGAGTTGAATGCATATATAAATCTTTTAGTAAACATGATACCATCTGACAGATGAATTAATGTGTAGTTAAGCAAATTGCGAGTGAAGTCCTTCAGCTGTAAACCCTTTGGGAACAGCGTGATGGGGAGAGAACTTTGTGTTGCTGAAGTTGAAGTCGAGAAGGACAAACATTTGGTTGTTGCCACTAGCCATCTCGAAAGCCCTTGCCCCAGCCCTCCAACATGGGATCAGATGTTCAGTAAAGAACGTGTGGAACAGGCAAAGGAGGCTGTCAACTTTCTAAAGAAGAACCAAAATGTGATTTTCTGCGGTGACATGAACTGGGATGACAAGTTGGATGGTAAATTTCCCTTAACCGACAGATGGGTTGATGCTTGGGAAGAGTTAAAACCCGGGGAAGATGGATGGACATATGATACCAAGTCCAACAAGATGTTGACTGGCAACCGGAAACTGCAGAAGCGACTAGATCGATTTCTGTGTAGTCTGCATGATTTCAGGGTGAGTAAAATTGAAATGATTGGGATGGATGCAATACCAGGTGTATCTTATATCAAGGAAAAGAAAGTGAAGACGGAGATTAGGAAGCTGGAGCTCCCTGTTTTGCCTAGTGACCATTATGGCTTGCTTTTGACAATCTGTAGCCAATGATGTCATTTTGTTGACATAAAAGACTGCGGTTATCCTAGGCGCATCGGTCTTTCTTTTGTGACAGACTGGCAAATCCTGCCATGTATGCGTTGCATGGTATTTTGAGTATATATCTCATATGAATATGATATGGAAGTTGGATGTTGCCTTCTCATTTTGTATGAAGTTCTGTGGATGAAGGTTCAACTGCCAAACTGAATGGCTTGTATTTTGTTTAGTATCTTTCGTTTCTTGCTATGGATAATGACCTTCGTATAAATTCTCCTATGATTTTGTCGCATCCTCTCATAGCTTAAGATGCTCGCAACGTAAGTTAATGGCGAGAAAAAAGAAGGATCTCGTGTCTCTACATTTAGCATAAGGTTAAGATTTGTTTAAACGTAAATACTTGAATGATAATCAAGTAACCTTGCCACATTGTTTTCCAATAGAAGGTTTTTGTTTAACTTGTCACAACCAACAAGTATTATGTATGAAGAACATCTTTGAGAAGCACTAGTAAGCTGTAAAACGATTTCATGGACCATCTTGATTGCGGGCATTGTCCTCAATCCGCGGGTGATAATTCAGCTCTCTGCAGTTTCTGGAGCCTCCAGTCTTACATAATCATAGAAAAGTCCACAAAGTGCATCACCACCCCTAGCCTGTGAAAGAAATACGGAGTTATCTCCCTTTACCAGGATCGTTGATGGGATATCGCCGCTGAATAGCCGATAGAGTCCATGAACTCCATGTCGACAAACTGCATTATCCGTCCCCAAGTTCAAAACTTGAATCACCAGGTGTTCTATGTCCATAGCATTAACATGAACCTGCAGCACAGACATTTTACTTATATCATATGAGACATTTTATACTTTTATCTTCTGTAACTTTTGCCATCCATACCTTCAGGTCCGAGCGGGTTGCTGAAGCGATGGCCAGTCTGAACTTGTATGTGCCGGTCGCTACAGAGTTGAGATTGAACTTTATTGTCCATGTTGTTGGAAGGTATTTATTATCTGCTCCCCTCCTGCAAAATTCAAATTACTTATATCAGTACACGCACTTTTTTTCATCGAGTAAAACTTGAAGAACAAGCATTTAGGTCTACGAAGATTTATGCTGCTTTTGTTGAATAATCCGAGAAGTTTCTGGTTTCGTGTTGCATATGATAAGATGAGGGAAACACCTGTCCACATGAGCAAAAAACCAGTCGGTTTTCGGATTACTGCTGCCTATAGTGAAGGTCTGATCAAATTCAGGGTGCACATCAGTGTATCTGTCCCACAAGCCATACTGTCTATACCTGTAATGTGAAACATCAAGCATGAAATAAGGGTGGTCCATTAAGTTTCATTTTCGGGAAAGGATGAATTCACTTACTTCTCGGGGCTGTTCAAAAACAGCTTGTTCACGTACATTGGATTCACATCGGGAACGTAGTAACCTATGGCCGTCCGATCAGGGTAACCGATCTCCCATAAAGTTGGACCGTCTCTGAGGGGAACATAGGTCAGGTTTCCGAGTTGTGTTTGTGATCCTGAGTGGAAAATAGGCCATGTTTTCAATTTGATTTGTTTAGCTAACTGTATTGATAGATCTAACATTGAAATGAAATCCTACGAGAAAGAAAAAGAACTGCCTCATTCGCAGAATGTTAGCTGCAGAAATATACCTGCAGAGATTGTGATACGTTCATTGTCAAGGTAATCACCTACAAAACCCGGGATCCAGCCATGGAGTCCGTATACTCCAGGGATAACATTCTTGATGGTGAAATTCCCGATGATATCTGTTTGTATCCAAAACTGATAGTCCTGCGTAGAAGTGAAACGTCGAATTAAGAAGGTTACTTGTGTCCCAAGTTTACACTCTGTGGAAGTCTGAATCGGTTAGTAATCTACCTTGCTTTCTGTTTGCCAGGATCCTGGAGTAGTTGCAACTGATAGACCAACATATGCGTATTTAGCAGGAATGAGAGAATCCGAAACATACCTGGAGTCATGAACACAATAAAAAAAGAGCTACTATTTAGCATAGAACTGGCAATACCATGGAAGGGTTTAAACAGCAGTCGCAAACAGTTGGTACTGACCTATCCTGGACAAACAATCTTCCTGAAACTGAACCACGCTCTTTAGCGGCAACATAGTAGGGCGATTGGACAAAATCATAAGGCCACAATGTCTCTTCAATCAGCCTCTAGGGTGAGCCAAGTACAACATTAACCAGTTAGCAAAAGGCAACATTAAGGTTTTCAATAGCGACGTTAAGAATGGTTTGGCTAGAAATGAATCGCTACCTGTTTTTTTGCGTCAATCCATAAATCGTGTGCCTTTGATACATCTGGGGTTGAGTTAAGGTATACAAAAAAGGGGCCAAACACTTTTGTCCAAGTCTCCCCTTCTTCGAAATGAGCTAATATATCTTCGCCGATATAATGAGTTCCATGAAGCATCTGTTGCACCAGATACACATAAAATTTAGCTGATCCTCAACTGGAAATGTCTTATTATTGAATTAGAGTGATAGACTTTTACAGCAAGGCAGAATGGACCAGTGTGGACGGTGAGATTTTGTTTCGTAGGACCACCATTTCGAAACTCCTGGCTGGGAAAGATGAGCCAAAACCCTACAGTGGGGCCGGAACTTATCCATCCATGGACTCCACTGTCTTTGTTGTCCATTGAGTACTGATACTTATCGTCAACCTGCATTCAAAGGCATACAAATAGCAGCACAATTTGGAGTTTTGACGGAATTCAACGTGGCATAGAAGCATTTTTTGCAGGTACGCAATGAATTATTTTAGGTCACACCTCGCCTTTGAGATCAGGATTGATGGGATCTACAAGCAAAACTGATTCAGGCACGATTAGTTGTTTGCCTCTTGGTGGAAGCACATCCTCAGGCATTGGCATTATCCTTTGTTTCTCATCTGTTATTGCCATGTAGTGGAACCTAATACAAGTTCAGTGAATGTAAAAACATATAGACAAGAACTGCATACCTAGTTGTAGCCAAGTTAGTTAGAGTAGTGTGCTCTCTTTGAACTCATTTGAATCCCCTCCTCGTAGTTTAAATTAGAATATCGCTCCAATAAAAATAACATAAGCAAGAACCAATGCACTTGGAAACTCTAAATAGGAATGGATAGATTTTACTTCTCTCTTCGCAGTTTAAACGCCATCCTCGTCTGAGCAAGATCGAAGGCAGGACATCCAGAAGGCCGCTCATATATTGCGTAATTGTAGAAGCCAGAAACACCAGTCTTTACAATGTACCTGAAGAAAATTAATGACTATGAGTAGGAAACAAAATAAACATTGAAAACCTCGACAGCATCATGCAACGAACGAAATTAAAGATCTGCGCTAATGAAGTACAACCTTATATCCACACTTAGCGGCAATTTGACTCCGTTAGCGGATGATGGAATGAAGGTGCTCTTGAATGAAACTTCTAAGCTGTCATTGCTATGATGAACAACAATATATTCAGCTCCTTTGAGTCTGAAAATTGACATGATTCAGTCCAGTTCAATATAAATTTAGACTGTTGATTGCCTATTTCTTGGGGTAAAAGGCAAGTGCAGATAAAAAAATGCTCAAGAAAATATATCACACGAGAGGGGAGCAAAACCATACGGTTCATATCTGTTTTGGCCTCCTGGCAAACTCCAGTTGATATCCCAATATCTGCAAGTAGAAGATTAGGCGGGATTAGCTCTTAAATGTCCGTTAAAGACACTTACGAATATCGATCATATAACCATATTGTTCAAATATACATATCAGATATTTGTAAAGGTGTTACCCTCTGCTGGTTTCATTTGACTTGACATCTAAAAGATTGTCCATTCCTCCATAACTGATGCCAGTTAAATACCCTTGAGGCTTCAAGATTGTGAGCTTTACCACTCCACTGTCCATTACAACCTTATAAGAAAAATACCCAAATTCAGAAAAACATAAATAAATATATATAGGAGAGCGTGGACCGGCTTGTGACCACTCTACATCCGATTGTGGCACATAGCCAACACCCATCCGCTTTCCTTCCGACAATTTCAGTGTGCATGGGAACATGAACTTACATAGGGACCTTGGTTCCTCAATTTCAGTTTCGTCTTTGCCATGGCAGGACACAGATTAATTTCTTCACCCTTTTCCTCTAACTTCTTATATTGTATAAGATTGTAATACAGAAACTGGTTACAAGAATATCAATTTCTAGATTATGGTTGAAGAACAGCCAGTCGTGGGTTACTATGGTATTTAATTAATGTTTAATAAAAAGAACAAGCATTTCTAGATTATATCACCAAATTGGGAAATTCCACATAGTTGAACCATTACGTAGTAATGTGAGAATAATGCCAATAATAAATGATCATGTGTTTGTGTAGACGTAGATTAGGTCAGTGAATCTAATAAGAACAATGTGCATGACTACCATTTTCGTAAATTAAAATAGTTTAAAATATCACTGCAAACAAAATAAAGTATTAATGATGTTGCACATGCCGCAATGTGCTAAAGAAATTGTGTTTAATCATTTGGTGTTCTTTAATTTGATTTGTCTGATGAAACTCATCGAAACTAGGGATTTTAATTTATCTCTTGTCTGCAAATGGGACTTAAAAAAGGATAATATTTAAGTAAAATATATTATGTAAGTGATCTTCTACTATAGTGGTTTGCCTTTGCATCACGGCATGAGTTCGAACTCTGTCATCTTCCTGCTAAATCTATTAAAAAATGAAAATATATTATGGTATAACATGACAACTCATTTCATTGTCTTTTAGGCTGC
>JAOTRO020000009.1:750886-767917 GCA_028566515.2 Pyracantha coccinea | reverse complement strand
GGCAAACAGGTTAGAGATCAAATCATCTGCATCTAAAATGCGTGTGGCATCTCTATGGCCTCAATAAGTGTTTGACAAAGTAAATTAACTAAATTATATATAGAAGATGAAACATGTAGCAGTGCATGTACTTGTCATTGATTGGAATAGTAAATACATAATCTAAGCTAAATCTTTTTCCTTGTTCTGTGTATTTACTGAAAAATTTGAATCAAATTATTTAAAATAAAACCTGAAAGAAAAAGAAAGAATGAAGTTGGGATCCATCTACCGATTCTAAACCCTCCCCAAAAAACAACAAAAGGTATCGACATGTTACCAACATTTTCAAAACCCAAAGGACAAAATTAACAAAAAAAAATAAAAAATAATAGACTCCCACATTTCTAATTAATTTCCCGGGAAGCTGCTAGTGTTCTTGTTGATGTTGGCTCCGCTGCTGTTGTTGGACGTGGTAGAGGCGCTGCTGTTGTTGTTGCTCGGATGAGCTCCTCCACCAATGATGGAGGTGATAGCGGCCGCGAGAGCAGCAGTAAAGCTCGGATCAGCCGTGATGGCACTCACTGTGTCAGCAAACGAGGAAGACTGAGTTTGCTGCATTTGTTGTTGTTGTTGTGAACTAGTAGACCCCATCAAATCCTGGGACAATTGAAGTCCTGAAAACTTAGACTGGTTGTAGAGGGCCTGCCCAAAACCTTGAGGCAGTTGTTGTGAAGCTGCCCCAAAACTCTGGGGTTGCCCTGGGAAATTAGGGACTTGAAACGGGGTGTTTGGTCTTTGGAATTGTAATGGAGATGTGGTGAGGTCCAAGGTGACAGTTGGGAATGGAGCTGAGGCTGAAATTGTGGCAACACTCGATGAGCATGGAAGAATTGCTCTGGCTAGCAAATTATTAGGGTTCATATTCATCCCGTCCGCGCTTGCCATGGACCCCGAAAGCAACATGCTGGCGGCTGCCGTGGTGGTGGATGCCATGGCCATTGCAGCGGGCGGCAGTGGGTGGTTGTGGTTGCCTTCATATGTTGTGATCAGTATGGTTCTGTCCTCAGCACAACGTTGTACCTATCAAAATAGTAACACAAACATATTAGTACTTTCATAAGTAATGTTATCAACATGTTTTTAACAATACTAAAACGACAGAGAATCTGCACAGAAAATTTCTGCAACTGTATACGTACTTGTTTGCGAACAGGACAGCCTACAGCCATTGTGCACCTATAATATGCACGAGGACATGGGTTTCCTTTTGCCATCTTCTGTCCATACTTTCTCCATTGACATCCATCAGTAATCTGTAATTAATCAAAATTTAATGAACTTGAGAGACTTATAATCGAGCTATTATACCACTTCGTTCATTATTTATTTAATTCAGCATGATCGCAATAGGACTATTTTTGAATTGTTACTAATTAAACTGAATTGAATTAGATTAATTTACCATAGGGGCTTCTGATCTGGCTCGGACGGAGACGCGGGCTTTCCTCATGGTTGCCTCGGTTGATTGATCAATTGGCTTAGGAGGAGCAGAATTGTTGAGCTTGGGGACCTTGTTGGGCACCCATCCTTGTGATTCAGATTCAGGACTCTCATCCCCGCCAACTCTTTTCCCGTCACGGAAATTATTAGAGTTTGGTGGATCCAACGGACCAATCTGATCGTTTTTCGCAACTTCATTGATGTTTTGAGGTGGTGAAGCTGATCGGGTTCTTGCTTCCGATGAAGAATTGGAAACTTGGTCATCATTCGTCTCAGCTGTGGCTCTCGGACCCAAATTCAGAAATTGTCTTGGCACCAACCCTTGCTTCTTTTCTTGATCAGACTTTGCTTCAGCATTCTGATAAATAATTACACCAAAAAAGAGTCAATATATTTCAAAATTCTGGAGACGTGAGTTAGATTAGTTGGCTAGGAAATTTGTTTTTCTATAAATTAGGGTAATTTAAAATATTGTCATCTCAAAAAGATGAACGCGATGATTGCGGAAATGAATGAATTACCTGATCCTGGTCTAATTGTGATCTCTGATCAGCTGGAGCTGCAGCAGTGTGATTTTGTTGTTGAACAACTGCAGCAAGACGCATCTGCAATGCACTGTAGTTGGTGGTCACTTGACCAAGCATTTCTTTCAGCCTCTGGTTTTCAGCATTCATACGTTGCAACTCCACTTGCAACTGTGCCAGCTGATCATCATAATCAACCCCCACCAAAGAATAAAACATTAGTCTAAAAATAGAAAATTCAACTTTAATCTAAAAATAGGATATTCAGATAATTTATTTCCTCAGACAAAAAAATAGTAATATTTCAAGTCAATTACGTATATGTTATATTTTTTTAGATGATAATACGCGAATAACTCGAAAAATCGTTACAGTAATATCTGCCCGAGGTGTAGACAGTGTTTGTGTAGTTCAAGAGTCTTACCTCATGATTCTTTGCTCGTTCGTTAACCCCATGATCAGAAGAAATCCCATCGTCAACCATCGACTGATCACTTCCGGCGTTCGCAGTAACAAGCTGCAATCCAGTCTACATATTTTTTACATCCAAAACAGAAAAATAAGTTCCACTAAAAATAAATCGCCAAAAAAATCAAGAAAAATAATAATTAAAAGGGGTAATGCTTACATTAACATCCAAACCAGTCCAATTCTCCTTCTTGACACTGGATTTCGAATCCTGATGATGGTCATCAGTACTATTGGTATTGAGTTTGTTCTTACGATCGGAAAAGAAGTCCACCTCATCCACAACCATCCGGTTGTTGTCATTGGACGGCTGTGATGCATCCTGCTCTTCCCGGCGGCCAAGTTTGACGGGGAATTCCATTCCCGGGAACATCCTTTCCCCACCAAAAAAACTGCTTCTCTTGTTGTTGTGGTGGTCGAGCTTAACCGCGGCGGTGGGCGGCTTGTTGAGGAGGTAGCCGAAGGAGTCAGAATCAAGAGTGAGCCCCCATCCTTTGTCCATAAAATTTAATTAATCTTTTGACGATACGAACAAGTGGCAATTAAGAGAAAGATGAAGAGGAGATTAAGAAAATGGAGGAGGGTTTTAAGAGAGAGAGAGAGAGAGGGAGGGAGAGAGAGATGAGGGGTATGTGTGGGTGGTGAAGTCTTTGAAGTCTTTTTACCGGTGCAACGTGATCGCCTATAAAAAGGGCATGGACGTAGACCAAACTTAAAAACAACTGGATTGGATTTGTGAGAAATTCATGGGATTATTCATTTATTTTTATTATTTCAGTTTTCATCACTTGCGTCAGATGGTGCGTCAGTCTGCCATCTGTCAACGCTAGGCCACCCCGTTTTAAATTTTAGACCCGACCCAAATGAACAAAAAGTCACAACTCACAGGTGTTAGACGGTGAAGATTACTACGACGACCAAATTGTCACATACTGTTAAACTTCGAACACTTTCAAACTCGTACGTCATGTTATTAATTCATAAGTTATTAATTTATATGGTTGAATGATAACAAAAGCATAAACAAAGTTTATCATTTTTTCAATCGATTCTCTTTATCAATATGCACAATTAGTCGAACAAAAGTGTTTCTTATAGGCAAATTGTTCAATATGATTGAAAACTTGTTTACCTGAACACGTTAATTAATAACGTTACATAATATCGTAACGAACGTACTAAAAGATTGCTATATGTGGACGTGTGTGGAAATGCAAAAGGGTGTTCTAATTGGGTGGGGTTTCTTCCACATTTCGTCAAGAAAGAGTTTGACTCGTTCGCATAAATCAAAAGAGAAAGTGAAGACACAACTAAAGAAAGAGAAAAAGGAAATGAACTGCACCGCCCCGAACTGTGCGGCGCGTTCCACGTGAGGAAATAAGAAAAAAAGGCCAAAAGTGGGCCCAACTGGGCCCGAACCAAGTCAATGAGTTTGACGGCCCGCCTCTCTCTCTTTCTTGCTGTGACTGATGACCGGGTGAAACAGTGGCCTAGTCTCCCCTGACCCCACCTACCGTGACATTACTCTCCACGTTTCAGATCTGTCCGGGAACCATGTTGACTGCTTACCTGTGGGACCGAGTCACTTGCTATACTTTTTTGGTTTTTCCTTCAATTATTATCGACTGTAATTACGACTCCATTAATTTATTAATTAAGTTAAATAAATTGTTAATTTCCCATTGGTTGTCTGATCATTCCATCTACTTTGTCTTCCTCCCTTCTACTCTTCTCTGGAGCCTGTAAATAATACCTGAAGTTTGAATTATAAAACGCATAGTTTTAGTCGGCAGTACTTGACCTCTTATTCAAAATCCACACATTTAATTCCATTGAAAACTTCAATAAACTAATGGATTGATCTCAACATACGGCAAATATTAAAATTATCAAGTGATTAAATAAAGATTGAAGATTAGTACTTAATCCATATGATTATGTCACTCAAACCAAAGCTTATTAACAATCATAAACGTCCTCTTTTGTACAAGCCAAATACTTTTATTATAAGAAGCTGTTAACTGTAAGATACAGTCAAAAATACGATCAGTAAAGCTATGATTCATTGATATTAATATATAATTATATATTTCTTTTCAAATCAAGGTAAAAAAAGATAAAACAAAATCCATCCCCTATAAGTACGATTTGATTATTATTAATTTCGTCTACCTAATCCCTTTACTTTGTGATTGGTGTACCAATTTTCAAATTCTTGTGACGTTCTTCATCTGTTGTTTTAGTTCTAGTAAATGCTTCTTTGGAAAAAATGACTGCATCGATCGTGTACCCAACAAAGAAAAACCAACGCTCGACCAGCTTCCTTTCGTTTACCTTGACTTATGATCAATTGAGTTTACTTTTGAAAAAGAAATTTCAACATCCGAACCTTTGAACCTCCTTTAAGCTTTCAGCATGCAAAAAAGTGTTAGTCTTGGGGCCAAAAAATGGATTCTTGGCACATTTCATCATCTAAAGACTTTCCATGCACTTTTCACTATTACCATGCATTAAATGATATTTCCATGTGGAAACATGACTACACTTTATTTATTAAAACTTATTTATCAATTGTAACATTTTTTTCGGTTCAGTTGCAGATGTGAATTATAGTCGGCTAGAATAATATATTCAATAAGTTGCACCAAATCTAGAAATAAAGTAGACAAGGAAGGGTGAACAACAGGTATCACGAGCTCTCTGTCCTAACAAATCTCCGCGAAGAAATAACAAAACCTAGTTTATTGTATACCAGACTTTTAATTCACCACCTAGATCAAACCAAAAGTGACTTTGTCGCTGTTTTTTTGTTTTTGTTTTTTTTTACCAAACTCTAAAACTACAGTTTATAATTCTTTTTTATATAAAAATTTGATCTATTGCTTTTTTTTTTGTAGTACAGAATAGTTTATAATATCGTCTTGTTGAAAAAAATGTTTCCTTTTTTCTTTGAGTCGGCCTAACTCATGGGTGGGGTTAGTGGACTAATTAAGAATCCATATGGAGTCGTGGAGAATTTATCTTTAATTAGTTTGCAATTGCATGCATCGGCAGCTAGGTTTGTCTTATTAACCGGGGGGACTGAACAGAGAAAGAAGAAAGAAAAAAAAAAGGTAAATAAATATGTTGATGTGTACAGAGAACAAACAACTTCAAACTTACGGCGCCCCAAAAAAGAAATAAAGATTGCATTTTAAAGGGTAATTGTAGTGGTTGATGTAAAGATGCTGTATTACTTTTATATTCTCTACGAACTTAATCGTTCTAATTCTGAGTTTCTGAATCTGTGTGCAAAATACAATGTCTTAATATGTAGAATTTTGTGTTAATTAATTTTGATTTAAAAGTTGACATCTTCAATCTAATCAAAGCGTGAAAGTATATTTTTGTGAAACTAATTCTATTAAACATGTGGAATGTTCCTTCAATCCACTTTCCTTTGAGAAACTAAAGTTCTGGAAAATTAAAACCAAAATTGAAAAACTAAAGTAATTTGGGTTCAGTATTTTTTGAAAAACTTAGTTAATATGTAGTTTGGGTTCAGTCTTTTTTGAACAAGCTCTTCATTTTTGTAGCCGATTGCTAGTCATAGATATAGCTGAGATTTCGTGGCCTTGTGATATTCTTATATAAATTTTCTTTTGGACTTATGTCTCCAAGTATTTATCATCAAAGGATTGTAATAACTTTAGGATATGGTAAAGCTTTACCCAAGGCTACTATATTTAACTTGTAAGTTTGAAGTATATGAATTAGTGAAAATTTTTCTTTTCGTTAAAATGAAAATTGGACGACAAGTTAGTTAATGAATTTTTTGGTGTGACATTAACATGTAAGTGTGTTGCATATCTACCTACATCAATAAATGTATATTTATCAATGTTAGAACTTGAAATCGTGAAGTATGAATCTATTGCTCACTTATAGCTTAACTTGTGAATTCGTATCAACATGAGGTTCAGTCACAAACAAATTAAATTTCTCGAGTTTACTAACCCATCTTGTTCTAGCCACAAGATCAGATATTATAGGATCGTTTATGTATTATTGCTTATATTTAAAAAAAAAAACTTGCATCCTATGTCTAGAAAAAGAATTCATAAAATAGCTGGGAATTCCAAATGTCAACTAGCTCTGTACGATTACATTAAAGTAGTATAAAGTAGTATAAAACTACCAGTAATTGAAGGTTATCACCGCCGATCAATAGGCGAAATCAACATAGAAGAAAAAGACATAGTTGACTAAGATTTGAGTTGACCATAGGATACTTCCCACGTGGCTTACTTGCATGACGTAGAAACTTCTTGTAAGGTTAGGTTTGATAGCTAGGGGTTTTCAGAAAAAGGACAGCAGACCATTAGAGAAGCACCGCTTAAAACAATAAAATTTGCACGTATACACCTCTATAATTTCAATGATGTTTTCCACACATGGTAATGCTAGAGAGATCTTCTATTTAAATCAAATTTTATAAATTACAAGACACGATTATTAATGATTAGATAATTATTTAAGTATTGATTAATATACTTATTTTCTGTTAGTGACATATTACATAAATAAATTTAGTACAAAATTGATGTATCCTTTCATACACTATAGAAATACATTTTTTTTTTGTTGAGAAAATTACTTTCCAATGGGCTACTTGTGCAACAGTTACCTTGATATTTCTGAATTTGTTCTGACAAGTAATTTGAGTCTTCTTCTTCAACAACTTGGCTTTCATTTGATTATAACTTTATGTGTTTATTAACACGGTTCAAACAAATTTCTCTCAAATTTCAAACCCATTTAAATCTGTGACAATTACAGCTATATAAATAATCTGAGATAAAACAAACAAATTTGTATAATATTCTGGATGAAATCAGAGGAAAACCCATCATTCATTGTCAACTTAAGCAGCACCACCGCTCGTGATTTTAGTCGTCACTTGTCAGCATCATATGTGTAAGAAATTGGAATTTCACCGAAAGAAAAATAATTTGGAATAGCTTCATGATTTGATGTTCCAAGCCTTGGATTAAATTGATGATGCTAGTGACATTGTGCAACTTAAAGGAGAGAAACACTTGTTGGTCTTTAATGTTTTAGTGAAACTAAGTTAGAATTAAGAAAGACGATTTGCGCACTTTTTTTGTTTGTTTTGTTTATTTTTATTTTTTGATTTTTTTTGTTTTATTTGATTCAAAAATTAGCAATAAACATGATTGTGCACGAGTAAAAAAATAGTGAAAATTATTTTCCATAAATAATTGCGTGTTTCTCTCTATATTATATATATATATATATATACGTATGTATATTCACACTACCGTCATCTTTATTTTAAACTTAAAATGAGGTTAAGGTCAAGTTGATCATGAAATTGAACTTTGAAAGAGATATAGTTGATAGAGATGTAGTTCGAACACCTCATCTCACTTGGCCTGGGGCTTGCATGAAGTGATAAATTGCTTGGGGTTACGATTGGTGGAGGATTCAGGTCCAAATGATCTTATCAATAATACGAAAATGACTTGCATTGTCATGATAAACCAAATGCGAGAGAAAATGATTTGATTTCTCTAATCTGATTTGACCACTAGAATATAGAAGGACGAGTTATATTATGCAATGTTTAGTGTGGCACGTATCCTGTAATGTGATTTATGAGCTTGTTCAGTCAAAGATAAGGTAACTGGTGTAGCAGGCCATTAAAAGCATTAGCATTGGCGATGGTGATCACCATTTAATGAAAGGTTATGCATCACCACCTGGTGTATATACAAGGACCTATAGATCTTATACGTAACAAGACTTTCTCCACTTTATCAAGCTAGCAGGAGTTTCATGTGGATTTATTTATTTATTTATTTATTTTGCTTTGTTCTGAATTTTCTCTACATTCAACGCGAATATTGGGTCTAAAGTAGGAATTGATTAACTAATTTATTAATTCGATGGACTTGAAGAAAGTTGATATTTCATTATAAAATTAATTGGTAAAATGGAGAGTAGCTTAATTTATGTATAAGCCTATGCAAGGTCCCTCCTCTCACCATCTGTGATTCATTCTCAACACGACTTCTTATATGTTTCGAATATTCAAGCCTAGCACATGGACAAAATAAACATGTGATGTTGAACATGTGTTGTCATTGGGCTTCACATATATATGGGGCAACCTACTATAAAAACATAAGCTGAGGTTTCACCAAAAACAAATTGGCAATATGGAAAGTAGCAACACTTACTCATAAGCCATGCAAGGTCCTCATCCAATTAATGTGTGATTCGTTCTCAAAACGCTCCCCCTTACTTGACGAATGTTCAAGGCTAGCACGTGGACGACAACACAAACGAGTGACTTGAAGTATGTGTGGCCATTCGGTTTTACATATAGAATAACCTGCTCTAATATCATGGAAAAAATAATTAAAGTTCCACCATAAAACTTCATAATTAATCTCACCCAAAAGTAGTAATCACTACGTTATAAATATTAGTAGGGGTGTAAAGTAGAATTGAAGGGTCTTTGAAGCCAATGGTATTGTTGCGTACGTTTGGACCTCTCTAAAGAAAAGATCAGCGGTAAGTAGACTTTGGGTAGACAATTGGGCAGATGACCTTAGACTCCTTTAATTCTAGACTTCCTCATAAGAGCCAATTGCCATACGAATTTAGATATATGCCTTTCACACCAATTTTCTGGCATTGCTTTTAAAATTTCAGGACCTACTTTTTGGAAAATGATCATCGACGGATCCTTTTTCTAGAGATTCTAGGGATTCCACGATCGTGACCGTTCATCGTATATCATGTCATCAGTTGTCATTAAGCACTATTTATATTTAATTTTAAATTTTGAAATGATTTCTGATCACACGATTTACGATAAACGATTACGATCACGGGATCTCTAGGATCCCTAGGATCGGAGGATCCTTTTCCCTACTTTTTGACCTTGTCTTCATTCCTACTTCTAGACAAGACTTTGTGTTCCGATATACCTTTGATTTGCTTTCTTTGCGTTTAATTTGTTCTCAATATATCCGGAGATTTTTCTTGCTTGGGATAGCACGTTTTGAGATCAAGCAATCAAACCATAACTATATATCTAGAGGCTTGATTTGATGCATGCATGGTTGCGCCATATATTCTTTACTACTACTACTACTTTTCAATGCCATCACCACTTGTCTGCCTAACATCTTGAGTTAGTCCTCTCTTTTTCCATCATTTCTACTTTTTCACGTGAAATTAAACTAGCCCTCATGCTACACGTGTGATAATTATTTATTTATTTGTTTGAAAAAAAAAAGATGTAAAACAATAAATAATGTATTTTACAAATATTAACCACCCACAGTCTCACTAGGTGGGTGGTTTTTTTATTTTTTTACGAATTCATTTTTTCTTTTGAAGTTCTAATAGAAAGAGGATAATTTTGAAATTATGAAAGTTTCACTTTTTTTTGTCTTATCTCTTTATATATATATATATATATATGTAATTTTGACTGTCATGATAAATCGTGATATATAGGCCATGTCACCAGACATGAAGACAGTATGATAAAGGCATCTCTCAAACTTGATGAAATAAAAGTACAAAAATATCTCACGTTTTTGTCAAAATTTGCCTACGAATAATTAACGTGATCGAGCACACAAGCATACCCAATTTTTGCTCTAGCTATAACTGAGTGCCTAATTTCTTGCCAGTTTTGTGAGTATGAATATTATATATCAACCTAAAGATATAGAGTTTGGCTATATATAAAAACGCTGGCTGCCACCAACGGATATTTCTCCTCTTGATCTTGTACAAAGAATGAATTCATGAGCACTGCGTTTCATTCAGCAGCTCTTTTTTTATTTTCTTCAAAATTTCACTAGCTCTTTCAAAGATGTCAGTTAGCGTAGGCAGCAAGGAACCTTAACATCTTAAGAAACCCAAGTTCATGTATTCTATTATATTTTATCAAAATCAAATATACAATTGAGTCAAAAATATCTACTCATTTTTTCCTTTCTTGACATTTTATAGAAGAGAAATTTGAACTTGTATGCTCATGTTCATGACCTGTCGAACTAACGCAATCAACATCTGCCAGTCAAGAATGAGAATTTACGTCGACTACTAGTCTACTACTATTTTCGTAAGATACATGAAGGACCACATTCTGGAGTCCCCGAGTGGGTAATAGTCTTTTGACAGAAAGAAAAATGAGAATGGGTAATGGTCATTAGTAGACTTGGGCCTCTCCACAGTTAACTATATGTATAAGCCTGTATAATGAATTCCCACATGATCTTAGTCCAAACTCAAACATGGTCTACTCAAACATATTAAATTACAGGATAAGCCCAAACCCATGGCTTTCGTTAAGAATCAAAGATGATTGTGCAGGGAAGTGAAAAAAAGAGAGATTCTAAACCAAATGGTCACTCTAGTCTAGTGGTGCCACACTACTCTAGTGTCTATTATAATACTTCCATACAACAGTTAAAACTTGGTCACTCTGATCAGAATTTGTCTTCCCAAACATGCATGCTGACTAGAAAGGTTGGGGTTTAGGGCTTGGTACATGGGCAAAGAACAGAGAAAAAAAAACTTAGGTTTCCTTGATAGTGGATACCATGTAGAAATATTGACCCTCAATTTCAATAATTGAAAGAAAAAAAAAATACACACACACACACGCACGCAAGTCTTCCGCTTTAAAAAAGAAAAATCCTTCCCAAAGAAAAGCAGGAGAAAAAATTCTAGCCGCCGATCTCTGCCTTTGGCGTTGGGATCGGCGACAATCCTTCTTAATTTTTTTTTTCCTCTTTGCTTTTAGTTTGTAGTCTTTCGCTTACTATGTCGAGGAGAGCTTTCAGTTTGTGATTGTGGTCGCTTTCTCACTTTGTTGAGGAGAGATTTTGGGGTTGTGTTCATAGTTGTGGTTTGTTCATTCTCGGATTCCGTAGTGGTGATTCTTGTTCAAATATGAGGAAGTGGTGTTTGTGATTTGTGTGCTCGGCAAAGACCTATGAGAAGGAAACTTGACGTTTGTTGGAGGGGATTCATGGCAGAACTTCTTTGCCAACAACTGCAAAATCATCAGAGATTGGTGCAATCTTTTCCTCGTGAAGCCTCTACGATAGTTCTCGGGCCTGCAATTATGTTTTAGTTCTCACAACTAGGGTTTAGGCTCAGGTCCTCCAAGATTGAATAATTATAATGTATTTTTTATGTTTTTGTAATTGTAAGATTGTGATGTTCTTTTGACATGTATAATCTTTTGAATGTTCTAAAAGATATAAACATGGTGAGTTTTTTATTTTTATTTTATATATATATATATATATATATATATATATAAATCTTTCGGTAGCAAAAAGCCTTCCGCTTCAAGGATTACGATTCGTGGTAATTAAGATAATAAAAGCTAAACTGCAATGAAATACAATACCGGGATTTATTCTATCATGGTTACTTGGTCAAAATGTTCATCTCACTAAATATTCCCATAAAGCAAAAGCACCAAACAAACAAAACCACTCACAAAGCATCCACAAGAGCAAATAAAGTAAAAGAGAAAAAGACATTAAAGTGAACACCAACTACTACGCAGATCACACATCACTTTACTCATCTAGCTACTTTGCTTAAACTGCCAAAATTTTGTTGGGATGTACACCATCATTCAAGCTTAACCTAGCTAGCTAGCATCTCTCATGTCTCCTCTAACAACTCCTATGCCGTTTGTCCTGCTCATTTTCCTTACCCTTCCGTTTGTCAGCCTCACGGCATCTCAAGCCAGCCTCTGCAGAACTTCTTGCGGCAACATTCCCATCAACTACCCCTTCGGCATCGATGAGGGCTGTGGGAGTCCTTACTACAAAAACATCCTCGTATGCTCTGAATCCTCTAAACTCGAACTCCGAACACCTTCCGGAAGATACCCCGTTAAATCCATAAGCTACTCCGACCCTCACATTCTTCTCATCGATCCTTTCATGTGGAATTGCCTAGACGGTGACACATTCCGAGCCACAAGGCCTTTTAGCCTCGACACGAGCACACATTTATCTCTCTCTCCTCAAAACGACTACCTATTCTTTAATTGTAGTGAACAAAATGTGATCATTGAGCCAAAGCCTGTGTTTTGTGCGAGGTTTCCGGAGCGATGTGACTCTTCGTGTGACAGTTCTAGTTATCTTTGCAGGCACTTGCCAGAGTGCGCCTCAGCGTTGAGGACAAGTTCTTGCTGCTCTTACTATCCCAAAGCCACTGAGTCTCTGAGGTTGATGTTGAAGTATTGTTCTACTTATACTAGTGTCTATTGGAGAAGCACTGGTGAAAATCAGCCGGATGATCAAGTTCCTGAATACGGAATTCGTGTCAATTTCGATATTCCGGTGACCACCCGTTGCCTTCAGTGTCAGGACACATCTAAAGGAGGTGGGACATGTGGATATGACACGAAAACACTTAACTTCTGGTGCTTGTGTGATAGAGGAAATGTCACTACGTATTGTAAAGGTACGTTTTTGAGCCATTTAGCCTTGTGGTTAGAGTGTTTAGGGTGATGGGTAGGAGTAGACTAGGTTCAGGTTCGAAACTCTCCGATGTAACTAAAAAAAAGTTTTTTAGTCATTACATTGTATCAAACATTAATTTCCCTTCTAATAATTTTTATGATTGTTGATTATTTAATTACAATGATTCAGATCACAGCATTTCTCAGAATAGGAGGAATGGAGTACTTGCAGGTGATTCAATTCTGAGATTTAGGCTTTTAGTTCGAACAAAATTAATTTCATAAATTCAAGTATACATATATAGCGTGGATGTTGTGTGCTTAACTATAAGTTGGCTTTTATTTTGTTGATGTTGCAGGGACGATTAGTGGAGTGACAGTTGCAGGAGCCTTTGGAGTTGGAGCAGGCATTTGGTACTTGAAGAAAATGAGAGCTAAATCACCAGTAACATGTGGGGTTCAGAGCAATGAGAATAGGCTTTTCTAAAGACACTAAACCAAAGTAAAAGCATCCACCTTCTTTCTTTACCTTTTCTAATTTTTTTAAACGCTTTTTGCACATCGACATGCTTTTCTGTGTCTCTTGATTCTTTTCCTGTTTATATACAACATTGAGACAGCCAATGAAGCGTGAGAGTAATTTTTCTGCTTGAACAATCTGGTGATGTTATATCATCTGTATCTATTTGTTACTACTGAAATATCAACAATGCCGTGCACTAATATTATAACACCTAATTTTTTTTTTTTTATACGAAAACCTGCAAGAAAAATCGACAATAGCTACTTAGTGTTCATCAATATTGTCAAATTTTCTAGTAACAATGTCAGTAGCTAGCCGTCTCACTAAAACCAAATTCTTGGATCGGAGACATATCATGCATCCTAATAATAAAAAATTCAGTAATTCCTCACTCTGTGTTGTGCCATCTCTAACATTATGTAGGAACACAAATTGAATAGACTTACAACACAGATAACAAAGAGTGTCAATATTGATAATAGAGATCCAAGAAGCCACTGTACGCACAGAGCTTCAATTACGGAAAATTTAAAGGGTACGACCAAAAACAAGAAGAAAAAAAAAGTTTGCAAAAGGATCTATATATATATGGCAAAGCAAATTAGCATACTTTGCCAACAAAGCAGCGTAGAGGACCTGCATTTGAGGTTAAAGCAGGAACCATGACTCCTGGAGAGACCTTAAACGACTGCTTTCGAGAATAAAGTGGATAGCAGCTTCCATATCCAGATTGAACGAAAAAAGCACCATTCTTGAACACATCCCCTGAAGATCTCCATTTCCAATTATTCCAACTGCCTCCAGCCTCTCTCTTTGTAACCTGTTTGGAATAAGAAGTCTCAGGAGCTATGAAGTAGTTCCCTTCACTGAAAATTGTTGGATTGGCACTGCCTCCTACAGCATACATTTTCCACTCGTCATATCTATTGTTGGCCACGTGCGCATACCCAAACCTAACCCTTTTTTTTTTTCACAACAAAAACAATGGCATAAATTAATTAAACAATGTACTCTCATGTACTTTTCTCTGTTCAAAGAGTTGCAGGTAAGTTATTGCGCTTACCTTGGCATTCTTTCAACAAGGCCAGCCCCAAACCGGTTAAAGGCGATTGTGACTCTCATATTTTTATCTGCACTAAAATTGTCATTGTGACCAAGCAACATCACCTAAAATTAAAGCACAAGGGAGTTACTTAAATTCGATACACAACAACTAGCTAGCTCTCAGTTTAGTTGTATCCTCTATTCAAAGTTGGATGAGGTCTCATGCTCTAATTCCCTCATCCATTGACAATTAACAAGATACATGAACCGACTAGCTAGAAAATAACTTGTGCAATTTGCCCAAAATGTAACATAAGTCGAGCAAAGAAAACAAAAGGGTCAATTAATGGAAATTAATTCATAACCTCATAATTAACCTTTTATGCTTACTTTGTCATGCTGAGAGAAATAGTTGTTTGTGATGGTGACGGCAGTGGAAGCATGGGTGACATCAAGGAGGCCATCTGCGCTACGAGCTAGGAAGCAATGGTCTATCCAAACATGCGAAGAAGCAAAGACAGCGATAGCGTCTCCGTCGCACCCTCGACGCTTCCCAATATGTGTAGGAGTGCTCCTAACATTCCCACCCTTCCCAGGCTTACAATCATGAATGCTTATTCCATGTATAATAACGTGGCTAACGCCCTGGACCGTTATGCATGGTCCGTACGCAATTTCAACTTTAGCACCTCTACCATCTATGGTCTTGAAACTATTCATAATGAGTTCATTTTTTAGGGTGATCACCATGTCCTTGGCAAAAACGATCCATAATGGCTGCGTTTGAATCACCCCGTAACGGAGTGAGCCGGGTTTAGGGTTTACTGGGTCATCATTTGAGGTTGTGACTACATAAGTACGCCCGTATTTTCCTCCCAATGCGTCTTTGCCAAAGCCTACCGCGCAGTCGGCCAAGGCGCGGCGGTTGGTGACCCAATTGGACTTGGTGCGCCAACACGAGTCTACCACGTTCATGATGTTTTTGAGAGTGATTTTGGGGGTGGTGTAGTAGTCTGGGGAATAGGCTTGAAATGTTGGAGCAATATAAGTTAAAAAACATAAGAGAAATAATACGAGAGGAGCTAGGGAGGCCATGGCTTAATTATGAGTTGATTAAGAAAACGAACAGAATTAGGAGGATATATAGGGAGAATTGGATAGGGTGATGACTAATGAGAAGATTGTGCACACGATTAAAATAGGGAGTGCTTTTGCTTATGTTTTGGTATGTAAGAGTATTGGGTCTATACAAGACGTGGTTGCACGAGCTAAGGCTGGTGGACTTTCTTTTGTAATGTATACCGTCCTACATTATGTTATGTAAAGAAATAAAATTCTTAACCAAGAATATATGTTTTAGTGAAAGGTGAGGGGCACGTAAAAATTTCGGACCTAATAGAATATGATATATTTACACGAAGAAAATGGGGGATTTGAGTTAAATTATACAATGGGTTAATAATAATATTTTTGTATCAGATTTGTCATGTACAAAAGTCAGCAGGCTTCTCACATATAAGTGAGAGAACTATCATTAAACCGTAGTATTAATTATTAAATCAGAGAGGCCTATTAAAATTAAGGAAATATAATAATCTCTTAAACTGTGAAGGAAAATAAAATTTGAGAGTATTATTTTAAGAGTAGGATACATAGACTGGATATTGTAGGGGATAGATGTACTGTATTCAAGAAGAGACTAATTGAACCGAACTAATTAGCATTTGGAATAGGCTACGTTGGAGAATTTTTTTGATAAGTAATAGTGTGGTTTATTATTCTACATGTTATAATAAGGGTGAATGATATGTGATATAAATTAAATGGCAAAATTGATTAAAGATCTAGTCAAATAGCACAAATAAGGGCAACAAAAATAAAATTTGCAAATTTGTACTAAAAATCCATGACTTGTTTCAAATAGAATAAATACGTGCATCAAACTCACAAAAGAAGCATGTCTTGGTTCCGACCAAATTTCCCATAGTTTACAATTTTTGATATAGGGCTTTAAGTTTTAGGGACACTTTAGGTATAATTAGACATAACTCCAAAAATTTAGTCAGCTCGACAAAAAAAAAAAAAAAAGTCAGCTATTAGTTTTAATCCAGGACATCATGCTTAATGATTTTAGGTCCGTTGACTTTTATTTCATAATTTTAGTCCATGACATCATGCTTATTGATTTAGGTCCATTGACTTTTTATTTTAAGTAAACAAAATAATGAGTTGACCTAATTTTACAAACAAGCTTTTAAAATATTTTTCAAATACCTATTATATATAGAGTCCAAAATGATGATGACCTTCAAATAATTTTTCGTCTCCGAAGAGATTTGTTCATATCTTTAGCAACTGTTTCTTAATAACTATTTTGTTATTAAGGATTATTTTATGGGGTTTTTGAATTTTAATCCTTCAAGAAGATTAAAATTTAAAAAAAACCTGGTGTTAGATTGAATATTGATTTT
>JAOTRO020000009.1:732565-744502 GCA_028566515.2 Pyracantha coccinea | reverse complement strand
ATCATAAGAAGCTTCAGGGAAGGTGACCATCGGGGCTTGTTATATTAGAATTCTTAACTCTGACATTTTGTTCGTAGTTACTATTTCTTGTATATAGCAAGTAGTAACCAATTGTAATTAGTATAAGATTCAATAAAAAAATATTGTTATAGACTATATATATATATATATATATATTGTACTATTATGCATCGATCAAAATAAGAAGTCACCAACCAATTAATTTCCACAGATTTGGCTCTAGCAAAAAATATAAGTATATGCAAATTTTTAATGACTATATATATACACGTGTGTCTGTCTTTCATTATATGATAGGGCTATGTTTACTTTGTTTTGTGCAGTTGTCCTTAATTATTTTCCTAATTTTCCTAAAATTACAATATATATGTAACTTACAAAAATTTGCTCCTTTAATCCACTTTTAGAGTTTTGCCTATATGTGATTAATTTGAACTATAAAATTTCAAACTAGTATGGGTGAGTGATTTCTAAATCTCAAACGATCGAGGACTAGCAAATGATGAAACGAAACGTGTCAGATTAATTTATTTGGCATTAATTCAGAACAGCACTGGTAAAACACAATTCCCAATCTAGATATATGGGACAGTGGACATTACATGGACACAAACACATCAGAATTTTGCAGAAAAATACATAGATGATTGGTAATGGTCTTAGAATAATATAATTCTTCAAGTTCATTGCATTTTTATCAACTATTTAATGCTTAAAATTTTCAGAGTAGATATTTAACATATACTATAAAATCCCTTCTCTTTGTTGGTTACATAAGATTGTTATGTAAGCTGTCATAATGTGACAGGATAAATGTATAGCAGTAGTATACTGTGAACTAATCATGCATAATGGCACATCCCATAAACACAGAAGTCTCCCTTCTTGCACTTCTGATTGCACCCACCACAATGCCTCTTGTCAAACGATGCATTGACGCACTTACCCTGCAACAAATCTCAGTATACTTGCATCTGTAGCCGCAAATCCCACAGTTGTACCGATCAGTCTTCACGTCAACACATTTCTTCTTGCAGCAGTCTGGCCCCAGGCTGTTCTTCGCACGACAAATCCTAGGAAAGTTGTCGCAAGTATAACTGGGCAGTGGGATAGTTTTATGCTGATTATAAAGAAAACGGCTCACTCCTCTTAAAGAAGTAGTTGCTTCTGCGTCATCTGGTGTTTCAGGCAATGTAGCTGCTTCTGCTACAGTACTAGTCTGCATTTCCATGTCTTCGATATGATCGTCGGGGAAATTTGTAGCTCCAACAATGGCCATTGCTGCTAGGAGAGTAAAGAAGATGTTAATCAACTTCATGGCCATGACTAAATAATATCTGAACGTTATGAAATATTTGTAAGGAAAGATGTTTTTGAAGAAGAAGAGTGTAGACTTATTGTAGGGTGTCAATGAAATGTGTGGGTTTTATAGAAACAATGGGGAGGAGAGAGTTGACAATTGGAACCTGCATGTACAAGTCTTGCTTTATTTGTGTGGCTTAAAATGATGATGGTCTAAATTCAATAGGCTACTTGTATTTTATAAATTACTAAATATCTTATATGTACAGAAATCATTTGATTGACAAGAAAGAAAAGTTGTCCTCCCTGTGATTCTGATTCTGTATCCCATCATAAAGTTTAAGATACAAAAGTTCAAATAAAGAAAAATGCAAAAATTATCCTTTTTCTCGCTTTTACAGCCATGATAAACTTAAGGAAAACGTATTCGCGTTTTAAGATTCATATAGCCGGCTCTACTTAGTAGGATAAGACTTTATTGTTGTTGTTGATAAAACTTAAAGGGAGCAGGGAAAATAAAGAAGGGAATAAAATATGATTTTTCCTACTTCCATTAAAACAAGCCAGACTTGATTCCCTAATCTGGAAAGAAAAGCACATATACTCAACAGCCAAATACTGACAGAGAAACTTTTTCAGGCTGAGAAATTAGTGATCAACAATTTTGTATCTGAAGCCCTATACAATTCTCCTTCTACAATTCCAGCATATGAAATTGCTATTTTCCTTTTTCTTTTTTGGGATTTTTCTCATTGACTTTGTTATCACTTCAGAAAATTGACAGATTCACCACCCCTCAAACAACATTGCTTGACAGAGTGACGATGATTAGTTATCAAAGCCTGATTATCCTCAGTTTTTTAATTTTTCCTCTCCCTTCATCAAGCAATCACCAAGGGAACACTTAGGGCCCTGCAGACATTGGAGTCACAACACACAGTTACCTAAGAAACGTAAGATTTTCATTTACATTGGAGTCATTCATTTTTATAACTAGCCCCTCTGCTTGCGTCATTTTTTTAATCACGCAGACATTTTTCGATGCCCATTTTAATGATGAAGTTATTGACAGACGCATGGGGTTCTAAATATGATAGGATGGGGACTTTGTTGCCAATGGGAGCAATAGCTGCAATGTACTTCAGAAAAATATCCAGTAAAGTGCATCGAAGGGTATTCAGTTGACATAACGTGTCAAACCGGTGGATTCCTTGTAGGCACAATTGGATGATTTATTGGTATGTTGCTTGGACATTCTTCAAAGGGACACAGTTACAAAACACATCGCCCACTTGGGATGTATAACACCATACAAGTCTCAAACTCTTTGTAGTTGATTAAAAGGCTGTAGCAAAATGATAAAGTGTCAATAGTTTTATATAATTATATGTCCCGTTGCTTTACTAATTATGTGATTGAAAAGATAGACATGTGTAATTAACAGATGACTAGATAACGTTTATCAAGTTAGTATTTTGGCCGGTCGCTTGTACCAAATAAATATGTATCGTTACCTATATCTCAAGTTCACATATGATGATTAATAATTCTGTCGGTGACGGGAGAAACAAGATGGTTTTTCCAGTAAGTAGTAATTAATTATGAGAATTAATGATAAATTTTGTATGGTTTTTCAGATGCTTGCCATCTTTTGGCGACCTAAGGATGGCGACCTAAGGAAGGAACAAGATGGTTTGTCCATTAAGTATGTAAAGATATGCCATTGTCTTCTAGGCTACGCTCTAATTGCTCTAAGCAAACATATTTGAAGGAATTAACAATCATGGTGAAGCTCCAAAATGGAAATGGCTTGTGTTTTAGGGTTAGAAATTTTCAGATGGATTAAATGTAAAATAATGCCTGATGCAGTGGAAATAAAAAGAAATATGTACACTACTTCTCCTTGATCATTTTGAATATTTTCAATGAAATATTTAATTCACAAATTTAACAGTCAAATATAATTTTAAATATACAATCATCACCTGATAATCGTACAATAATTATATTACATACATGTAAGTATTGTAATTAAATTCCAATATTAGAGTTTTCTTATCTCTGTGGTACAATACCTTGAAAAAATTCGTCCCGAGAATTCGAACTTAAAATATCTTCTACTATGGAGAAGAGAAATCCGACAAATTAAATCTGGGCCATAAACCGCAGGCCTAAGCCTCAACTTCAAGCCCAGGGTCACGGTCCAAACTACCTACGTCGTCGTTTTCAATCCGCACCTTCTGGCGCTCCAGGCAGCAATGGCAACCGCGAGTCTTTAAGCTCCACGCCACCAGCTGCAATGGCGTAATCGCAATTCGCAACCCAACAATCTGGAGAAGGCGGAGAGAGAAAACGAAACCAGAGGAGGGGAGCAACCAGCCATGGCTAGCTCTGCCGCAATGGACGGTGTCGCAGCGACAGCGCTCCGCTCGGTGCTGCAGCGCGTCCAGCTGGCAGCCGAAAAATCAGCGCGTAAATCCCAGGAGATCCGAGTGGTGGCGGTGAGCAAGACGAAGCCAGTCTCCGTGCTCCGCCAAGTGTACGACGCCGGCCATCGCTGTTTCGGCGAAAACTACGTCCAAGAAATCGTCGAGAAAGCTCCTCAGGTACACCGTACAGGCGTACACCCCTGCCTCTCTCTCCCTCTCTCTCTGTATTGAATGATATTAAATATTTAGTGATTGTTGCAGCTTCCGGAGGACATTGAGTGGCATTTCATTGGAAATTTGCAGAGCAACAAAGTAAAACCCCTTCTAAGTATGACTATTTTCTCTCTCAAATTAGGGAACTTTGACAATAAGTTTCTGGTATTATTTATGTTAATGAAAAATTATATTTTTACGCTAAAAAATCAATCTCGATACTATTAATATTACCCTTTATTTTGTTCTTTATCGTTAAAACTCAAAGTTTTCAAACTATTTTCATTAGTTTTCCTCACAAATTATACTTTAAAGCCTTTCCTAAGTAACCCATCTGGTCTCCAAAACCAATAAGCATTTCTGTTTTGTTTTGTTTTTTTTTTAAATTGTGCAGGTGGTGTACCAAACCTTTCAATGGTAGAGAGTGTGGATGATGAGAAGGTAGACACTTTTTCTAGTAACACCATTTTCTGTACATTGTATGCAGAGGAGTTACTCTTATATTTCGGGTGATGGGTCTCGAAAAATTAATGGGATTTGGTATTAGTTTTGTAATTCTAGTAAAGATTGTACCTTTTGTGTTGTTGTTCTTTGTAAAAATTTGTCAAGCTTACTTAAATCCTTGGTGCCCCATTTGGATTCCCAATGGAAATTGAATTTACGGCCTTACGGGTTCTGCGCTGTATGTTATATTGCTCTAGTATATTATGATTGGGGCAGTTCAAGAGCAGCAGCAGCCATTGTTAATTATCTGTAATTGGGGAAGCTCGTGTTTTCTTATGGATAATTCTGTTTAGCTGTTCCGAAGCTGCTTCGTTGGTTTTTAGTTAACTTCAGCTCGTATGTTTTGCAGATTGCAAATCGTCTTAATCACGTGGTTGGTAGCATTGGGAGAAAGCCTTTGAAGGTGTTGCTCCAGGTGAATACGAGCGGAGAGGAATGTAAGTTTCTAAATATGAGCCTCCCTTTTCATAGATACTGCAGGAAATGCATGCTCGAGGATAGTTTATGCTTGCATTGTTATCCGTTGTCAAGAATAATCCACGGCTTTCTGTATTTTAGTCAATTTGTTTTTTTTTTTCTTTGTAGTTTTGAGATAACCTCTGATCTCTGTATAATACAATGGTAGCAAAATCTGGTGTTGAGCCCTCTGGATGTGTGGAGCTTGCAAAGCATGTAACTTCCGGTTGTCCAAACCTTGAGTTTTGTGGTCTAATGACAATTGGGATGCTGGATTATACTTCTACGCCGGAAAACTTTAAGGTGATGCTCCAACATACATGTAAATCTTTCTCCAAAGTTTCAGTTTCTTGGGTTTATTGGCAATTCTCAAATCAAACTGTCATTTGGGACAAAAAAAGGGTTAGCGGTGACCATTGAATAAGTTTCTTTTGTTGTCAGACGTTGGTGAACTGCAGAACTGAGGTTTGCAAGGAACTTGGTGTACCAGAGGAGCAATGTGAGCTTTCAATGGGCATGTCTTCAGATTTTGAGCTAGCTGTAAGGACTAATCTTAAGCTATCCTAGCATGTTTTCACCACTCGCCAGTGAAGTTTCTTAACTAATGGAAAAACTTGGTTTTGCAGATCGAAATGGGCAGTACAAACGTGAGAATTGGATCTACAATATTCGGGGCGAGAGATTATCCAAAGAAACAATCAAATTAGCTGGGCAAACTTGATTTATGTTCTTGTAATTCTGTGCCATGATTTTGGCTGATTGTAGTAACAGTTCTATGCCATTTGAAGGCTGGATATACAAATCAAACTGTATCTTGTAACTTGAACAGATGAAATCGAATGAATAAATCCTATTTAGTACTGACTAGTGACTACTCTAGTAGTGTCTTTATAGTTTTTTTTTACAAGACGCTATGTACTGTAAACTACTCTAATCTACGAAAAGGAGATTGGAACTTTGAGTGCAAGAAGGCGGGCACATTTTAACCCAAGTGGCAAGCAAACTGCATCCTCGTCTCTTGCAGACCAAAGTCCTTTCAGAATTTGGTGGAAAATGGCAATGGATCAGTTTGCGTTGATCTATTTATATTTGTGTCGTGTTTGTTTGTACTAATACACAGTAACATTACATATTATGTTATCTTCTTATTGCCTACCCACCCTTTTTAACTCCTCAGTGATCACTAGCATGAGTTATGAACAAGCTGAACAGCTCTTTCCTAAACCCCCTAATACCCCCACCGCAAGCCGCCGCGACTGCCACCACCAAAACTTTCAACGCCGTCATCAACCGCCTCTCGTCCCTAGGCTCTCACCACGAAGTCCTTGCCGCGTACTCCTCCATGCTCAAAACCAGCACACCTCCAGACTCCTACACGTTCCCTAATCTTCTCAAAGCTTGCACCTCCTTAAACCTCTTTCTCTGTGGCCTCTCGCTCCACCAATGCGTCGTCGTTAATGGGTTCTCTTTGGATGCCTACATTGCTTCTTCTCTGATCAACTTTTACGCCAAATTTGGACACGCCCAAATTGCCCGCAAGGTTTTCGACGTAATGCCCCATAGAAATGTTGTTCCTTGGACTTCCATTATTGGATGTTATTCGCGTGCCGGAAATGTTGGAGTTGCGTTTGAGATGTTTAGGGAGATGCGGAGCGAAGGAGTTCAGCCCAGTTCGGTTACTCTGTTAAGCTTGACCTCCGGAGTTTCGGAGCTGCCTTATTTGCAGTGTTTGCATGGTTGTGCAGTATTATATGGTTTTGAGTCTGACATTACTTTGGTGAATTCAATGTTGAATGTGTATGGTAAATGTGGAAGAGTTGAAGATGCCAGACACTTGTTTGAGTATATGAATGCAAGAGACATAGTTTCATGGAATTCCTTGATTTCAAGCTATTCCCAGGCTGGAAATATCGGAGAAGTATTCCGGCTTTTGTGTACGATGAGGGTTGAAGGAATGGAGCCTGATAAACAGACGTATGCATCTGCTGTGTCCGTGGCTGCCATGCAGAGTAGTTTGAAATTGGGAAAGTCAGTGCACGGACAGATTTTAAGAACTGGATATGAATTGGATTCCCATGTCGAAACAGCGCTCATAGTTATGTACTTGAAATGCAGGAACATCGACACTGCATTTCATATCTTCGAAGGGACGAGGAATAAGGATGTGGTTCTGTGGACGGCCATGATGTCAGGGCTTGTGCAAAATGATTCTGCGGACAGCGCACTAATCGTTTTCTCTCAAATGTTAGAATCAGAAACAATGCCGTCTAGTGCGACCGTAGCTAGTGCTCTTGCGGCTTGTGCGCAACTGGGTTCTTTTGATATGGGAACCTCGGTTCATGGTTATGTGCTGAGGCAAGGAATGAGGCTGGATATCCCTGCCCAGAACTCCCTTGTAACAATGTATGCAAAGTGCGCGCGTTTGGAGCAGAGTCGTGCTGTTTTCGAAAGAATGGGCAAAAGAGATTTGGTTTCTTGGAATGCCATGATTGCTGGATATGCTCAAATTAACCATTTACGCGAGGCTCTGCTTCTCTTCTCCGAGATGAGAGCAACCCTTCAGAAGCCTGATTCTTTAACTGTGGTCTCCCTTCTGCAAGCTTGTGCTTCCACTGGGGCACTCCATCAAGGAAAGTGGATTCACAACTTTACAATTAGAAGTTGCCTTAGACCATGCATTTTGATAGACACAGCTCTGGTTGACATGTACTCAAAATGCGGTGACTTAGATAGAGCTCACAGGTGCTTCGTTGAGATGTCAGACCCGGATTTGGTCTCATGGAGCACGATTATTTCCGGTTATGGTTGCCATGGAAAAGCAGAGACCGCGTTGAGGATGTATTCAGAGTTTCTGCTCACTGGAATTAAACCAAACCATGTCGTCTTCCTGTCAATTCTTTCCGCTTGTAGTCACAATGGGCTTGTTGACACAGGCTTGAGCATATACCAGTCAATGATTGCAGACTTTGGCATTGCACCGAGCCTTGAACACCGAGCTTGCATTGTTGATCTTCTCAGTCGAGCTGGACGGGTGGAAGAGGCATATGACTTCTACAAGAGGGTTTTTCAAGAACCGGCAGTCGATGTCTTGGGCATACTTCTTGACGCTTGTCGGACGAAGGGCAATGAGGAACTGGGGAACATTATTGCCGGAGAAATTCTGATGTTGCGACCTGGGGATGCTGGAAACTACGTGCAATTGGCACACAGCTACGCTTCGATGAACAGATGGGATGGCGTTGGCGAGGCATGGAGCCAAATGAGGTATCTTGGCTTGAAGAAACTCCCAGGCTGGAGTTGTATCGAGTTGCACGGGACGATCACTACATTCTACACAGATCACAATACAAATCCTCAGTTTGATGATATCGCGTCGATGTTGAAAATGTTAAGCGAGGGAATGAGGAAACCGAGCACTGACAACGAGAGAGTTGAATGATAAATTTCTTTAACTTGTTAACTACATTCTTTACGGATCACCAATATAAATGCATGATATTCAACTCCGCTGGAGCTTACAAAACGAAAATTTAACCCGATACAATCGGAGATATCCAATTCCTATTTCGAGCGGACTGCATCAAAGCTTGAAGTTTTACATGACCCTGGCCTCGGGTAATGCTAGAGAGACTAAATTTGCAAACTAAGTAATGTATCACCCCATAAGAATGAGCACGTTTATCAACGCTTAAATAATAATCCAATCATTAACTTCCATGTCTATCATTTAGTTTACAAAATTTTGTCTCTCCCTAGCATTACCTGCTGAACTCTATCTGTGCGTCTGAATTTTGAGGTTTTCTGGCGGAGCTTCGAAGAGAGAGAGAGGAGAGCGGAAAAAAGGAAGAGGAGGTTTTCATAGTGTATGCCAAAGAGAAGCAGAGAGCGGAAAAGAGGAAGAAAATCTTACTCCTTTTATGAATTGTTATTCTTTTTTTTTTAATTATTATTTATATAAATAGAGAAAAATTAATGACTCCACCTATTTACATAAACTTCGTTTATTTTAGGGCCCCTCAAACGTGGGGCCATGTCCTATGCGAACAAGCCAGGGTCCGCACTGCAAATAGAATACATTATGGATTGTGCACATGATCAGCTGTGCTTTCCTTCTTCCCAAAAGTCCTAGACCGAATCCAATCAATTGCAAAGCAGATAACTTGGGAGTTGTTTCTTGGTGCAGCTGTCTGACTCAATCACCAATGCCGGCATGGGACTGAAGGGATTATCGGGCAGCTGCCTTGACGTTTTCACGGTCCAGGATAACATTCAGAATCTTGCCGGGGACAAAAATTCTCTTTTTAATCAACATTCCATCCAGATATTTGGACAGTTTTTCATCTTGTGTTGCTAGTTGGAAAGCATCCTCCTCCGAACAGGTCTCTTCAACCTGGATCGTACCCCTGGTCTTGCCGTTGATCTGAACTGGGAGGACAATAGTAGATTCCTTCAAGTAAGCAGGATCCGCCTGCATTTATTAGAACACAGGAAGAAATCAACAAGTGATCTGCATATCTCATTCGGCATTCTCTGCGTAGTTTTACATCCTACATGATATTGTAATCTCACCTTTGGAAAAGGCTCATATGCCAGAGATTTGGAGTGTCCCAAACGAAACCAAAGCTCCTCGGCCATATGAGGTGCATACGGTGAGAGCAACAAAACAAATGCTTCAATAACCAATCTTGGATGGTTTTGCCACTGGAAAGGGATATGAAACAGTTAAAGTCAGTAATCTGTCATGTTTAACCATCGCAAAAAGATGGTACATGTATGTTTTAAATGGATTCAAGGACCTTATAAGCCGCATTAAGGAATTCCATCATCGCAGATATTCCAGTGTTGAACCTTGTTGCTTCTATTTCCTCGGTTACCTGCAATTCGGAAAATTTATTGGTTAAAAGGTGCATACTTCTGATTTTTGGACATGCCATTCTATCGTAATTTTCATGTTTTACCTTATAAGAGAAAAACTCATAGCAAATGACCAAGGAGAAATTTGAATATGATATAAAAAGAACTAGAAGATCGAGTCCAGAAATTAAGATCTGACCTTTGCAATGCACTTATGGAGAGAACGAAGTTGCTCCAATGTAGGTTCCCCATCAGTCACTACTGTCCCATCCTTGAATGTACCATCAGACAATGGTGAACCAACGACTAGCCTCCATGTTCTTCCCAAAAATCGATGGACACCTTCAATTCCACTCGTATTCCAGGTCTTTGAATCTCTAGAAGCAAGAGTCAGTGACAAGAAAGATTAATCAAGAGCAAAGTTTATCTTTATCGATATTATCTTGTACTTGAGATAGGCAGACATTCCTAATTTCCTAGGCACATAAGCGAAAACATAGGCCAAACCAACCACCTAATAGGATAAAAATTCAATGAAAAGAAAATTACCTAAGTGGCCCCATGAACATTTCATATAAGCGAAGGGAATCCGCCCCGTACTCAGAGACAACATCATCGGGATTGACTACATTTCCCCTGCTTTTACTCATTTTATGAGAGCGTGCAATCAGACAAATGTCAGGATTGTCTTTCAGTACAAAAGAATCCCCCGATTTCATGACCTACAGAAGTAAAAATATTGTCAGAGATAATAAAATGAGAAAAAGGAATATGAAATGCCAAACAAATGGTTCTTACTCTTCCCTTAGGACCTTTCAAAACAGACAGTGTACAGGATCAAACTATACTGAGGCATCCAAGAAAAGTACCTTTTCCTCTGGTATTATTTCTTGCTGATGTTCCACTGCTGTCCCATAGTCGGCAGTGATAAAATTCCCATCAGAGTCCTTGTAAGCGATATATTGAACCTGCAAAGCAAAGCATTAGAAACATGTAATGGAAAAAATTACTTTTCCAATTACTTCAAAGAGCAAAAACAACAGTACTTACTTCACCAAGAATAATGCCCTGGTTTATGACACACTTGAATGGTTCTTTGGTGGATACAGCGCCAATGTCATAGAGAACCTGAAATAATATTATGCGGCATTAACAATTCATACAACAGTATCAAGGATTAATCACCACAGATGGCTGTAATTATAGATACAACCATTGTACAAAGTCATGCAATTTCATATTGGTCAATCTTATGCACATGTATGTTCCAAAATGAAGAACAAGACAGATTTAAGTTACACACCTTATGCCAGAACCTTGAATAAAGTAAATGAAGAACAGCATGTTCTGCACCCCCAACATACACATCAACTTGGTTCCAGTACCTGCAGATCAGGAGGATATTAAAAAAGACAAAGGAAAGGAGGAATTCACATAAATTTAATCATTACCTTTTTCAGTTTTTATTTGAAAAGAAAGTAGAATTTTATATGAAGAATTCCCAGAGAAATATTTCACTTACATTTCTTTCCTCTTTTCCACCAATTCTTCTGAATTTTTTGGGTCCATAAATCTCAAATAGTACCTGGATACGGTAAAAAAAAATATATAACATCTCAAAACCTAAAATGAATTTCAACAATTCATATTTGCATTAACTAACACAATTCAACTATTGAAGTTAATTAGCTTACCAGCAAGAACCAGCCCATTGAGGCATTGTGCTTGTCTCTCGTCTAGCTGGTTTTCCAGATAAAGGGTCCTTAGTTTTAACCTGAGAATAAGTTACAAAGTAAACATATATAAGTATAGATGGCAGCAAAATCATCTGGAACACTGGCATGAAAAAGTTTTGCATTTCACCAAAGACTATCAAAACTACAAATCTTGAACCTCATGAACACATCCATAAATAGACTAAACAGTACCAAGACATACACAGAAGAAAAGAGGGAAACTGTACCCAAGAAACTGCTTTTGATAGTGGTGGTTCTCCTGTCCCAGTGGGAGAAAAATCATCCAGTTCTGGTAGGGTAAGGGGCAATTCAGTTTCAAGTATGGGAACAGTCTCGCCAGTATCATCCAAAAAAACTACTGGAATAGGTTCACCCCAATAACGTTGCCGAGCAAAAAGCCAATCCCTTAACTTAAAGTTCAC
>JAOTRO020000009.1:673657-688276 GCA_028566515.2 Pyracantha coccinea | reverse complement strand
AAATCCATTAAAACTTCTCAAAATCTCAATTGAATATAATTATGAATTTATAAATCCATTAAAACCCTTCAAAATCTCAATTGAATAGACAAGGAACATTTTTTTTGGTTAAATTTTAGTTGTTTCGTATAAAACTTATACCTGTAAGAAGCATGTGGTCTTTTGAGTTAATTTTGTTAGTTTACGTAAAATATGAGCACGTGAAAAACATGTGGTCATATGCTGGACAACGCAACCTTATTTTAAAAGATAATCACGTACTTTTCATGATACAAAAATTGAGCTAATTAGATTGATGACCGTGTAATTTTCAAGGCGACATCCAAAGATTAACATGTCAATGAACACTAAATTTAACACCACGTATAGTCAATTGATTTGATTCCAAAGTTCCAAATTTTGGACTGAATGGTCAACAACACAACATTGGGTTCAATAGTTTATACATATTATAATATATTAATAGAATACGATTCCCGCATTTGCTTTGCTTAATTTAGTCATCCATTTGACATTTTATACAAGGCAAAATTACAAATGGGGCATTGTAAAGCATTGTGAGACTTTTTTGACAAGAAAGTAAGGTTTTCTTTTGGCCAGTCCAAGAAAGTATGCTTACAATATTATCCAGCTTTCAATTTTGATTCTGTGCAGATCCCTTGCCGCGCAAACAGTGTTTTTTGACACGTTGGGTAGAATGAGTCGTTTCTTTGTGTGTAAATCTTATTATAATATAGCACGTGTACAAAAATAACTCGTTAAAACAGTGAGAAGCATATATAAAACATGCGTACAAAGCATGCCATACTATGAATAAATGGCAGCTTCAGCAGTTTCTGGACCTCCCAGTTTGAGATTAAGATTAATGTCAAACAATTTGAGATTTGTGTGGTTCCTCACATCAACCTACAGCCTAAAAGGAGGTGGTCGACTACTAATTGCATTGAGGCCTTTTCAGATAGAACCTCGTACGGTCTCATACTTTTAGAATTTTCCTTCCTGTCTTAATATCGTACGATGTATGCAACCGATCGAAGAAAGGAAGAGAATGAGTTCGCGAAGCACCAGTAGTACGTTATTATGGCCGAACATGAAATTTTATCAAACGGAAACATAAACACAACGAACATGATGGATCAATGGGGTCGAAGCAAAATGTTGACATTTATATGAAGTAATATACAATGCCATTTTTCGATGTTATTCTGCAGCTAGGAGTCTGCATATTGCACCCCCATTATACAAAACAAGAGATGAAATCATCTGGTGCGAATGCTTATTTACAGATACTGCAGATGCTTGGCAATCCGAAAGAAGAAGAATTAGGACTTTTGTTCTTCTGAAGTCACCTTGTCTAGGCACGTCTATCAAGCGTGATGTTCTATGTACTACCTCCCTGACATTAGATTGACTAGATCAGCTTCATTGTCATAAATTGAACCGACGTCCCAGTCCTCGTTCGACGATGTAAGTGTCATCAACGCAACCACAATCGATCTCATGCTCGGCCTCAGTTGAGGGTTTTCCTGTGTGCAAGCTTGGGCAAGTTGTGCCATCTGCAACCGAAAAGCCAGCATTGCATTGCTTATGAGAAATAGGATTCGTCATAGATTAGGATCTAGGGTTTAGGGGATGGAATTTTACCTTACAGATTGAGTCAAGAGGACAATCTTCACCGAGTCTGGGGTCGACAAGTTTACCAAGATCTTCTCTGGGATCAGACCGATTAAGAACATTTTCGAACTGCATCACATTAAGTACGTTTTCTTGTCAGTCAAGTTATGGAAACTGTTTTTATGGGATTTTACTTATTGGAAAGCAGAGGAGGAAAAAACTACCAAATCAACCAGTCCCTTTGATTCAGCAACAGATTCATTTGTCCTGACAACAGCTTCTTTAGCAGATATTAGTTCAAAAAGAACGACACCAAAGGCGTAAACATCTATCTTTGGAGAAACATCGCCGTATTGAGCATACCTAGATACTTCATCATGTCACTTAATAGGGTAAAAGTTAAAATAAAATTGAGTAGACGTGAGATTATCTCAATGCGAGAATCTCTCATATGTGTCGAGATGCAAATTACTTGTGTATCGAGATGCAAATTACTTGTGTATCATTCAGATTATCAAGATAAACAGGGCTAATATTCACATCAGTGAACAAAGGTAATCTTGTCCAAAACATAGATGGAGACGGAGACATAGTAAGTGCCATCCAGTATCGATGAACGAAATGGTGAAAAATAAAAGATGGAGAATAATTGCGTACTCTGGAGGCATGTATCCGAATGTGCCTACAAGACGAGTCTGCAATGAAGCACTTCCATATTCAGACAGTTTTGTGAGCCCAAAATCAGCAACCTGCGTGAAAATTTAATGTTACATATACATCATATAGAACAATTTCATAGCCTTCATAACAGTAAAGGCATTTTTAGAACCTTTGCCCGAAAGTTTTTGTCTATTAAGATGTTCGCGGACTTGATGTCACGGTGAATGTAGACTGGAACTGTATGTTCGTGGATGTATTCGAGTCCTCGAGCTGAATCCAAGGCTATTTGCATCCTTGTTGACCACGGCAATGGATCTAGACCTGCGAGAAAAAGCTATGATATCAGAAAGAGGCATGGAAATTAGATGCTCTACAGACAGATGCATTATCTATCTTTCTCACCTGAAGAGCCACGCAAATGTTGGCTCAAGTTACCATTCTCAATATACTCGTAGACCACAAATAAAGAGTCCTCGACGCAATATCCAATCAACCGCACCTGCCCAAAAACAAAATTTTAATACATGATGTTGATCAATGCACTTCAATCCAAGTTGGATTAAGGCCTCGAATAAAACAAATTCAATTTTTCGGTATCAAGATACTGTCATGGGGAAGGCAGAATACCAGGTTCAAGTGATGAACATGTGTTAAAACTTTCAGTTCAGCCAGGAACTCTCTTGTTGCTTGCATATCCATCCTTTTGATCGCTGCTTTCTGCTTGATAGCAGGGGAAAAGAGTCAGCCACTCAATTTTGTGCGCTAGTGTCAGGTCAGATGACAAGCACTTAATCGTTACATCTTCAGTGATGAGTTCAAGAATTTTTCCTCGTATCTAAATTATTATATGAATATGAAGCTCATAGGAAACTTTGTGGATGGAACGTAGAAGCAAGAGCTCAAACCTCGCCTCTAAGTTCTGCGTAGTAAACAATACCAAATCCGCCTTGGCCAATCTTATTAGAAATGTTGAAATTGCTAGTCGCCTTAGCAAGCTCTTCATATGAAAACTCCACTGATTTGTCCACGGTTATGCCTATAAGGCCAGGAGAAGAAGCACCAACTAGAGCAAACGAATCCAAAGTTTTCTCTGAAGTATGTCCAGAAACTAAAACCACAGGACAAAAAACTACCAATTACTCAAAAAGTGAGACAACCATATGAAAATCTCCAGTTGAAATACATTTTTTCGTGTCAGTACTGCTACAAATAAGAGACATTGAAATGGAAATTTACCGTGTGCACGTTGAATATACCGGTCTTCAAGAGAAGCTGCAGAAAGAGATGGTGCCTCCTCAACCACCTTCTTTCTATAATGCCAAATATACAAAAGAAGTGCCAAAGTAAGAGCTGCAGAAGCGCCAGCGACACATATGCCAGCGATTGCTCCACCCGAGATACCTGCTCAAATGTCATCACAATGGAAGGCACTAGACATCAAAACAATGCCAATTCTGAAGTTTAAGAGAGATATCATTGAAGCAGTATAATCATAAAAGCTCCTACCAGCTGCACTGCAAAGAAGGACAAACATAGAATGAGATAAAATTTCTAGACAAATCCAAAAGAAAATTATCGAACATGTCAATGTGCATATAGTTTACCTTAGCTTCAACGGTGGGAAACTCCCATTTTGATCTGCAGAATAAAGAGCCGAAATTTAGTGACAAAAGCAGCAAACAGTCTCCGTCGCGTGCCGGTAAGAGAGACAGTAAACTTATTATTCAGCAATTAATTTGCATGATTAAGGATTATAGACTTGTAGAGAATGTTGCACTGTGTATGTAAAATCCCACATTGCCTAGGGGTGAGGATCCTGTAAGCCTTATATGTATATTCCCATCTTTACCTAGCACGAGGCATTTTGGGAGCTCACTGACTTCGAGTTCCATCGGAACTCCAAAGTTAAACGAGTTCTTGCGAGATCAATCCCATGATGAGTGATCTACTGGGAAGTTCTCGTGTGAGTTCCCAAAAACAAAATCATGAGAGCGTGGTATGGGCCCAAAGCAGACAGTATTGTCGAACCCGAGATATGGTGGGGGTCTGGGCCGAGATGTGACAATGTAGCTTAACAAAAGTAATTAATTTCATTTTGGCTTAATTCATACTAGCCTTCATGCACGCGCTCAAGCGCGTACAAAATATATTTTTTGAATTACAGTCTGCTACGCGCGACTTACACGTTTTTAATGTATTATTATGCGCGTGCGAAAGCTTTTTTTTATAACTGGCACTACATGCCACTTAAGATATTTTGAACGTGTTTAAAAATAGAGAAAAAATATTTAATAAACAACTGATTGAATCACGTTCTTACTAACCTATTGTGAGATACTAATTTTAAAAATAAAAAAAACACTGTAAAAAAAGAATTAATTATTAAAAAGCACGGTTTATATGAGGAAATTACCCCAGTATTATTTAGTGCATTATTTTGAATTGTTTTTGAACATTTTTATTTGGGAGGCATTTTTGTTCTAAAATTTTTGGTGAAGCCGGTGACCCCAAAAGGGCCTCCTGGCTTTATATATAAAGATAATTAAGAAGCAGCATTCTCCCAATATAGGCACTGATGTAGAACAGATGACGAAGTTGACTTGAGTGGCGCAAAACTAGCAGATAAATCCAATCATTGCAGATTTAGAATATGAGCTCCGATTTGGGCTTATAATATGTCTTTTCAAAGAGAAGCGAGTCAAACTTATTGATTTGTTGTGATATATTGATGTAGGAGCATTAGGTTAAAAATGAATTTTAAGTTTAGAGAATATTTTTGGAACTTTGTTTCCGGTATTTAGTTCTTTAAAGTTGTCATTTAAGTTCCTTTCGAATGTTACGCTAAGTCATTTATTGACACGTGATAATGACGTAAACGCATTATTGATGCTATTGAACGGACGTCCGTTTCAAAGCCGGATTAATGAAGGAATACTAAACGCGCGTAATGTGTATATGGGCATCTTTGGACTTGGGATTACTACACTAATCCACCACCAGAAAGCCAAATTAAGTCCCCCATCTGATTGATTAGCAGTTATCCTATTCCATTCACGTAGACTCGTCTAGTATTTCAACAAAGGGACAAAACATCCACAAATGCAACCGTGCTTTTTGTCTTTTAATTCACAGCATCATCAGATAATCTCTTCAATTATTCTCCAATTATTGTTTGAGCACTGTCTGATTAGCGGCATGCCAGCGGCAAGTAATTTTCTATTCATATTTCCTTATCTCAGCATAACGTAAAAGATAAATCGTCCATGTGTTTTCTACGAACGAGAGCAAAAGACCTAGCAAAGGACAAAGAATAAAACCAAATCCAATATATTTGTCTAATATATTGCTAGTCACTGCACTAGTCTTGCATTTGATTAATTATTGACAATTAGGAGGCTAGGAGCATATTAAAACAAATAATGGCTCATCTAAATTCTAATCTCCTGCAAATGAGTACTAAAAATTATATTTTGCTTATTAAAGAAATTTTGGTTGGACTGTCTGATTAGGGCAGTTCTCACATCAGATGAGACTAGCGTAGATTTAAATGGTGCTGAGATAAATGAATCACATAATTTTACATGAGGCACTCTATAAATAACGTTGTGCGGCTCTCCTATCTAAGTTTTTGTCCTAGATGATATTACTCATGTGTGAACCATTTAATTTTTCTGAGGAGTATAGTAATGAATATAAAATAATTGTAGTGCATGCTAACCTCTTGCCGGCACAAAGACTAAGCCATTCCCAGAACTAAAGCCGGACCCTTGGTTGTACATCTTCAGCAACGGTGCCGGGACACCGGTCTCGGACGCCAGGGACGACAAGTCCTCGCCGGGACGGAGAGGGTACGTCTCGAAAAAACCATAATCCTTGGACACATGTTTATTGCCACAAGAGCAGTTCACTGTTACATTGATTGGAACTTTATCCGGAATATGAGTTACCGCATAAAAATTCATCCTTTGCAGCCATTCCACTGTGGTGAGATTAGCAAAAGCAGACTCAGCAATTTTCTTGTAGGTATCGCCATGCTGCGTTGTGTACTCGAAGGTGTGCCCTAGAAAGTCACCATTTAAGCAGTCACACGAAAAGGGCACGCTGAGTCGCGTACCGACGACGAGGTCTTTGTCGGGCTCGACTTCATGGTTGTACTTGAGAATTTCTTGAGTTTGTTGGCCAAATATGTGCTTAATGTAAGTGAGGTTTGAACCTTCCCACACATAGTATGAAGCCAAGGCGGTGCAGCCAGTTTTGCATTTGGCTTTGGCTTTGAAAGATAGGAGGAGAAAAAAATGGAGGGCTAAGAATTTGACTTGTATATTTCCGTCCGCCGCGAAGATTCTCATTTCGTGCAGAGACACTGAGACAGATTGAAGGGGTAATGAAAATTTTAATGAGCTTAGAGATCATATTATAGTCTAAAGACTTGGTTAATGATTGTGAGTTAGCTAGATTAATTTTGGTGTTATTAAAATAGAGGGGTGACAGCATCGTGTTTTATCTTTGTCGTCATCTTTTGCTTATGATTCGTTTAATCGCAAACCACTCTGGTATTTTGGTTCCTAAAAGTGATTTCTTTTGGCTTCAAGTAGAGGACAAGAGCAAGAGAGACACTCATTTTCCTTACTAAATTGTTTAAAATTGGGTAGGCGGGCGGCGGACCAATGGGTTGAAGTTGGAGAAAAAATTAGGGTAGGAGTCTCCGACTAAATGCATACAATTCCTTGTATTTTGATATCATTTGACTCTGCAGTTATTTCGATGTGAACATTGCTCTAGTCAAACAATAGAACAGGATCTACAAGTCTACTCCACCTCCATAGCGTAAAGTAGGCCGGCCAATCAAAGCCAACACCACCGAGAAGTTTGCCACATATAGAGAGATCGACAACTACCTTATTGAATATCTTCTCTTGAAATTTCGAATTTAATAAATTAGATTAGGTTTCTGAAGTGGCTATTTCTATTGAAAAATCTCTTCATCATGCAATCACAACACTTGTGCATAAATATATTGTCAAAGTACACAAAGTAAAATTTATACACAAATGTCACACTTTCAATGAACAAGCCAAATATTTTCCTCAAGGAAAGCAAGGACTGGAGATTAACCGTTGCTAAATGAAAGATTAACTTTCATGGCCTAGTCATATTGTAAGTGTTGCGTGTCATAAGCACGATATAGTATAATGTAAAGACAAATCTATATATGATATTGTATTATTAATACGAGATATAATCTGCGATAAAATTTCTCGCTAAATAGGATAGGGAAAAAATAAACTGGTGGGCTCCACAAATGGATATCAAAACTCCTACCTGCTTGCCATGTAGGCTCTAAATAGATATTTTGGACAGTAAAGCTGGACTTGTGGATCACTCAGAAATCCCAGTTCAGTTTGTTCTGCTGTCAGTTACTTATCCATGGAATCCTCCGCGGCAATTCTCCCACTCTCTCAGCTCCCTTCTTTATTCCCACTAAAACCCAACAGAAGCAAATTACCTTACAATCGTTCTTGGCTATCCAATACTAAACCAAGAGCCTCTTGTCCCCCTCGCATGCACTGCCACAAGATGTATGTCCCTGGTGGATACTTCAGTAAATTTTTGTTTGCCTCCACTTATATATTCGTTGACAAGAAGTTAGTTAACTACAACGGGGATGTCAGGCATCCGTGTTGGTATCCAAGTCAATCATGCTTCAACTCACGTAACAGTGCGTTATTCACTTGTATAATGTCATACGTTTTAACATGCCATATGCAGGATTTGGAGAACCCTCGCCGGAAGCAAAGGCGGCCAACAACCTCCACAGTTTCTTTACTTATGTTGCAGTTAGCATTGTCTGCGCTCAGCTTGAGGTTCCTTCGTCCTCCATCCCTTTGTTCTTAATTTCATAGTCAAATTCATTAGTATTTTTGGATGTTAACAGTGAATTTCTCAGAGCAGAGTTACAACCCGGAGGCATACGAAGAGTTGATGGAATTTCTGAGCAGGAACTCGTTGAATGATGGAGACCAATTCTGTGCCAATCTGATGAGAGAATCTTCCAGGCATAAGGGTCTAGGTAAGTCCATATCCAACAACTTCTCGGCTCCTACTACACACTCTATGCAGGATGCCTGTTCTTTATTAAATATGAACACATATCAGTATTGCTGAAAATATTATCAATAACATGTTGAGAAATTTTGTTAGCGACGATAATAAAAACGGACGGCTGTTCCTAATTTGACTTCCTTTGTGATTTATGTGGCGACCACATGGCAGCTTTGCGCATCCTAGAGGTCAGTCCATGACGAAATAAGTCAATTTGGATGCTTATTTTATTTGATTTTTAATCCACCAACTTGTTAACGTTCACAAGTTTGAACATAGAAGGCCATTTGTTGTCCAGGTTCGATCTGCATACTGTAAAAATGATTTCGAGTGGGACAACTTGCAGCGATTAGCTTTCAAGGTAAGGAATTATTACCTTTTATTATATGTTATCCCCAATGTCACGGCTAAAAGAAGCAGTTACTTGTTTTACCTGCTTTTATCTATGGGGATAAAGAGAAAAGTTACCCTTTTTTTTGTTTTTGTAGATGGTGGATGAATCCAATACGAGGCTCATGAGAGATTATGTCCGAGAAATAAGTCATGTGGAAGGTGATCAAGGAAAGTGAGAATTGACACGATCGAATTAGTACATAAAGATGAAGCGGGTTTCTAACGTGGGATTCTATTCTGTACATGTTTCAACAGTTATGTCAACATCCGGTTTAATTTGTATTGTTACTAATGTACGGTAGAAAATGTATGAGTTTTATTATTTTGTTAATATTTAGCAAGTGAATAGTTGCTCTCTAAATTGAAAGAGCGAGTGTCCATCTTGCTGTACTAAAAACTCTTTTATAGTATCACTTGGTGATGAATTTTTTTAGTTTAGCTCTTTAAAATAAAGCTTCCGTTATTTTACAGCATCTCTTGGAGATGCTTGCCATTGACCGTCTATGGCAATTTATCCCAAAAAAAAAAAACAATGAAATTTCACCGTAATAATATATATATATAAATTATTGGAGAAAACTAACGCAAATTAGAGCACGTAAAAACATTCGACCCAAATATTACTATTACTGAACGGGCCAATCCAAAGGCTAATACCTTGAGCAAGTGCAAAACACATAACTAGATATATACTTTTTTTTCAGTTTGGTGGATAACAATTCTTTAGTTTTATTGAGAATCATAACTAAATATGTACATTTGGACATCTGTTTAGAGGGGCTTCAGGCCTTACAATCTTCAGAAAACCGGATATTAGACACAAATTTTGGCATGAAAGTGTCAACATTCGAAGAAAACGCGACTAAATCATTATGCTGTCACTCTTGTACACGACTAACTGTCTCAACGTAACGGCGAAGATCACTAGAAGTATGGATAAGCCCTGTACTGAAATATGACTGAGCATACTCTTCAATTTGCCCCAATCTGCAACCATGAATCAATAATATCATTCAATAGGTAATATGTTTAATCTATGAGATGTCCTAATGAAATTGAAATTTATGAGCAAAATAAATAAATGGTTGGTTTTGGTTACCTGTAAACATAATTCACCATCATACCTCCACTTTGATGGAGGCCTTTCTCTGACCGGTCCCCCATCCAATTGATTCTTTCGACCATCTAATTTGCAGCAAGAAAACTCAGGCTTAGCATATCGGTGCGTTAAGGAGAAATTGTTTTACTTTGTCCATCAAATTATACAACGAATTTAGTGTTCTGCAAATTTGAGTTAGATCACATACAGCCCCATTCTGTAAGTGAAAATTCGCAACAGAATCCAGAGCTTTTCCTCTCTTTTTCTCTTGGAGAAGGTACCTATAATCAAAGGAACTAAAATCTGTTGGTAGCGTTTCACACAGAACAAAGAACACGAGACTGTAAAACTAGTTTGTGTGATCTCACGTCATTGCCAACTACACAGTATTCACTCGTAGCTGTTTCATAACAGACCTGTCATCTCCAATTTTACTAGTAATATTAATATACCTGGCACACAGTCGCATTAGAAGGGGTTTAAATACTGAAAGCAATTTATCAGAATTTGTCCACTCATGATATGGTGAAGTCAGCAAGTTGAACATCACGTCCATGCTATTTTTCCCAGAAGTGAATTCCCTGAAAGTGAAAATTGTTATGAAGCATTCTTACTGAAATTGTTATTAAGCATGTTACTCTCTAGATGCTAACATAATGTGCCAATTACAATTTGACTTACGCAGAAGCATCCATAAGTGCTCTCTCCTCTTCTGGTTCAAGAATTTTCTCCGAAAACATAGAACTGGACCTATCAGAAGCTGGTGAGTGTGGCATTGCTTCACCTTCAGCAAGTTTTGATTGAGAAGCCAGCTTAGATAGGAGCCACTGCATGAAACCTGGGATGGGGCTGAGAGTCGCAAAAGTCTTTGAATAAAAAAACAAAAGGCCATGTGTGAGATTAATCCACGAGCAAGACTTTAGCCAGAGAAAGTATGATTAATATTTTATATCCTCCACTCTACAGTTTCTTTTGATTTCCTGTGAAGCGCACTATACTTTCATTTCTGAAAATTTATTCGAACAAGCTAAAATGTCATATATTTGAATATGACATATATTCAAAGTCACATATTCAAATATCCAAAAGGGATTGAAACACTTACAGAAATATTTGTCATTTCTCTTTTCACAAGTGTGATCACACGTTTAATTAGAAACCTTCCCAGGTTGATCCCTGATAAGCCAGGCTGTAGAAGTTTAAAAGTGTTCAGATCAGGCAATGGTCGACAAAAAAAAAATGAAGTAACAGGTTAATATCCCCCTTCAAAAACAAGGAAAATAGTGAATATGATACTTAAAATTTAAGAATAATATGTAACAATATGCACACCTGAGTTGATGATATGGAGTAAAACAATGCACATGTAGCCTCACATTCGGGAGTAGGAGGGTCATCCCATAAAACTTCCTATCATGAATATATAAAATATATCACCACAAGAAGAAGAAGAAGTCGTCTAGTAAAGCTTAAAGAAAACTGACCTGTACTGTTTGAGCCACATCCTTCATGAGTGCAACTTCGATGAAAATAAGGGGCTCACCTGATTAAAGATGATAGTAACAATATAAAAAACATATACTAGTATGTAGTCCTACCCAATACAACGAACGGCTACATAATGAAAAATTTATCAACTGAATAGGTAACTGTGATATTACTCTTAGGTAGCATCACGAATTACCAAAAAGACAGACAAAAACCAACAAGAAGTAGATCAATACGTGAATAGATAAAACAACATAATAGAGTACCAGGTATTGCTGGATGTAAATATCCGAAACAACGGCGACCGACTCCCAGTCTTCTCTTAAGATCTATAAGATTGCTGATTGGATGCACAGCCTATACAATATAATAGGAGGGTGTCAAGGCTACACACATAACGTGCCATGTTACAACACAAGACAAATAAATACCTCATATGCCACAATCTTTTCCAGTAAAGAGGCAGGATCGTCCCATGTGATTTGGTGAAGCTCTAAGGCAGCAGGACTAAGCCATGTACTTAGTTTCTCCTTTAAGTAGGAGTCCAGTGCTCGCAAAGATGCAGTATTTTCCTCTCTGAAAATATGAAAAGATAACAATTCATAAAATCTTAAAACTCCTTGGGCGCAATTTCATTTCTTAACATTGTAGTAGACTAATAGTTGTACGTAAAATTCAAATATTTTGGTTCAATTCAATTCAAAACAGTGTGTGGGACAGAAAATTAATAAACCAAAAACACATCATGTGGGGCATATGCATAACCTTACGCGATAATAGATAGAATATCAGCTCGAAGATTGGACAAGAACTTCAACCCGCCAGGATGTGTGTTGAGTCGCTCAAACAGAACTTCGTACACCGGCTTGAGAGCATGTCTCAGATTGCGCTCAATACGGTAGAAAGCAGAAAGAGATGTCTCCTCTTCAGAGCCAGTTGAGGGAGCACTGTCACCTACAGACACAGATTGCATCAAACTCACAAAATACAGAGTGCAAATGCAATTTTCGACAATTCTCATAAGATAATCAACACAAGACTTACTTTCAGGGAGCTCAAGTCCCAAATATTGCTTGATCAAATCGCGAACTTGCGTCCTGTTAAGATCATACTCTTTGGCAAGTAGTACAAGTAGCTTTCGACGATTTTCGTAAGAGAGGCTAAAATATCCCTACATTATCAACAACAACAACAACAACGAAAGTGAACTTCGCATCCAAAATACAATTAGCCGCCCGTTTGGCAATGCTTTTGCAGAAAACACTTCTGCTCATAAGCTCTTTCAGCAAAAGCGCTTTTTCTAGAAGCACAAAAAATACATCTACCTCCGCGAAATCGCTCAGTACAGAGTCTAAAATTTCGGTTTTGCTCAGTGAAATCGCCGAGTGCATGGACTCCCGCACAACTTCAAATTCCCTAGAAAAATTCGGAATTTCACAATCGCATTCAAAATATAAAAATTCAAGCTTTTACAGTAACAACAAAAAAATCGTATAAATTCAAAAAAATAATAATAATAATAATAAACCTCTCGGTGTTGGTCGAGGCATTGAGCTTTTCGCTTCCATGCTGCGGCAGTCGTCCGCTCGATTGTCTTCCATCGGAATTAGGCAGCGTTTGGTTAACCACGTTCTGTTGCAAAATCACCAGCAAAATTCCATTAATATTTCTTCGCAATCCAAACGCGGCCTACAAAAAACACGGATTTCGGAAAAAAATCGAAATGCTTAATCGCTTACGGCGAGAGGAGAGCGGGCTAGGTCTCTGGGATCGGAGCTTGGGCGCTGCATTCTGGTACGCAATAAAATCGCCAAGCCTTTCTTGTTCATGATTTATTCGGATTCTTTTGGGAATTTATAGTAAATTCGGCCACCACTTACCGAAGGTCGAGTTCTCTCTCGCTGTCTTCGCATTTTTCTATCGCGTCTGGTGCCGCCTCATGTTCCACACCCGCCATTGGCAGGTACTTTTGTTGACGACACCTTCAAGGGTACCAAAATCTTTAAAATTACGAAATTGCCAGACTTCTCTTATGTCGGCTTGGGCTAGCTCTTGTCCGTTGGATCCGGGTCACCCAAAATTAGAGGCCTCGTTGATTGCAACACTGGACTGGACCTAGGCCTAATTGGGCTTCAACTTTCTAAAAGCGGGTTTTAATCATTTAAAAAACACTTCTAAACGAGAATGTTTTATTAGTTGTTGCAGTTAAAGGAGAACAGCTTAACTTCGTCTTCTTTTCGACATAATGGAGTGACATATGTGAGGACGGATTAGACTTTGGAGGCGTATAATCACCACACGCACGGTCTCACGTGCTACTTTCGGTAAAAAAAGATTGCAGAATTAAACTATGGAAATGGCCGAGGAACCAATAGTGAGCTCATTGTAATCAGTTGTCCCCATTTTCTCTTTCACGTTTTTCTCTTAGTGAAAATAAGCTTTTAGTAACGAAATCATTATTCAAAAACAATCGTTACAGGTATGAACATCCTCTTCATCGACGAAAATTATTTTAAGGTCGGCAACAAAAACTATTTTATACTTTCTCTTTGTAAATTTATTTTCAAAAGCATGTATACAATTGTCAGGATATATAAAGTTGTACAAAACTTGGAATAATGGTGGATGATGGTGGACTGGTGTCTTAACGCATATCTTACTCTTTTTGTGGTCAAAACGCATATCTTACTTGGAATTTAAGAAAATGACAAACAAAGTGGAAGCAATGACAACTGTTGCGGGACTATTCTTTGCTTACTTCGATGTCAATTTGTCATTTAAAGTTGAATACTGTTGCTAAGCTTTTGCTTAGGATGGATACGGTCTAATTCGGTCCGGTTCACTCTTTGAACCACAATTGAACCAAACTAAAAGTGCACGTAAACAGTTCAGTTCGGGTTTTATCTAAGAAAACTAACGAAAAAGGTTTAAAAACTTTGAGTTTTAACGATAAGGACAAAACAAAGAGTAAAGCGAATAGTATCATGATTGATTTTTTAGTGTAAAAATATGATTTTTCGTTAAAGTAAACAGTACGCGGAACCTAAATAGAACGCGGAGCGCCGACCCCGGCCGCCGATACAATTAAGTTTTTCGTTAAAGTTTCATTCTATATATGCCTAGTCGGTAGTCCTCTCGTTGTGCAGAACTGTAGTATAGTACGTAGAAAATTACATGAAATTGACATGCTGATTATTGGAGGGATAGAGTGGCAAGCCTCTGTTCCTATGAGAATGGCCTTGTTTGGTTTACGGGATGAGGAC
>JAOTRO020000009.1:626548-643277 GCA_028566515.2 Pyracantha coccinea | reverse complement strand
ACAAAAGGAATAGGTTCTGCAATGAAATCACCGTAGGCCGGATTTGCAACAAGGATAAAACCCATAAACCCTAGACCTTTTGCAGTGTTGATGATGGCGGTGAGGGTGGATGTTCCGTTGTAGAATCCCTCTGAGAAGGTGCAGATGACGATGCTACCTAGTACTACATTGTGATCCAATGCTTCTGGATATTGGCACTCTTCAACATAAGGTGGAGTCCTTGGGAAAGCCCCATCTGCTTTCACTGCATCCTTTGCCAAAACCAACTTATGCAGAAGTAAACCATATCCAAAAGTCGGTCCTAAAATCGATAAAGATAATCATTCATGAAAAAATTATGGATGAAGTTGAACTGGGTCTAGTTAAAATGTTGTTGAAGTTAAGATATTAGTACCTGATAATCCCACACCTTCGATTTTTGTGCCATTTCCGAGAAGAATAGAACCCGGATAAGTTCTATCAGTGCCAGATGAAGCGACACCTACAGCCCAAGGGCTGTAAGACACTACGCTCGAAATACCTGGCCCTTGATTACCTGTTGCTTGCACCACAAAAACCCCCGCTCTTCGAGCAGATAGCATGGCAATATCGTACGCGCTTAAGAAGGTAACGGTGTCTTCGGGAGGTTCATCTGGCCCTACGGAGAGTGTTAGGATGTCCACTCCATCCAGAATTGCCTGTCGTCACAAATGAAAACACACCACACACCAAAAGAAGGTTTTCACCATTTCGGTTCAAACTTGGACGACAAGTTAACTCGAAGAATCCGCCAAATTACAAATCTTACTTGATCGATTGCTGAAACCACATCTGTTAAAGTTCCCACTGTAGGATACACAGCTTTATACACCGCAATTCTGTGACGAAAAAACAAAGTCACAACTCAAAGAAGCCAGAAATGTGAGAATTCTGGAATCTTGACATTGCTGCAATTTAAGAAATAGACAAAGCATACCGCGCCCGTGGAGCCATCCCACTTGCTTCTCCATAGTAGTAACCATTCACAACCACTGGAACTCTAGCATTACCCGCAGCGGTTGATGCCACGTGACTTCCATGACCAACTGCATCAAAGGGTGAAAGAAAATCCACTGTAGAGTTAAGAGTGGCAGCAGCTTCAGCCCCAGCTGAGAAGAACTTCGCCAAGACTATCTTCCCATTGCACGAACTTGCTGGGAATCGAGGACCCGTTTCGCAAGATCCCAAAAAATGAGAGATATTTCCGGTGAAAGGGTGCAGGGGATCATAAGCAAAACTGGGGTGTGTGGGGTTGATGCCTGAATCCACAAAACCAATCACGATTCCCTCGCCAGCGCTACGATCATCTCCTCCATCGTGTGTCCATGCTCCTTGGGGTAGTCCTAGGAATTCAGGAGTGTACGTCGTCATCAACTTTGCTCCTCTGTCTCTCTCAACTAACCTCACTCCTGCAGCAGCTTTGAGCTTCTCAGCCTGTAATGTTCATCATCAAATACATAGTTAAATGATAAGTCTATATCCAAGAAGTATTGAACTGCATTTTATATATAAGCAATAATTTCTTTAAACCAAACTAAATTACGGGAAGTGAGACTCGAACTTGGTGAATAGGGATAGGGGCAGCATACACGCTCCAACCAATGTGGTGCTACGCCTACGTTTGCATATTGGACAGAAGTTGTAAATTGAAAGTTACTGGACCTTCGCTAAAAACAACGTCCAAAATCCAAATTTCTATTATTCAACACGTGAAGTGTGCTTCCCCTTTGCATCCAAGTCCGAAATCTCCCGCCCAATAATTTAAATTAGATTAGAATATCGCTGCTCGAATAAAAAAAATACGCATAGTGGCAGAGGACCTGGGAAGGGGTGGTATGGACAGCAAAGCCATTTACAATATGTTTAAAGCTGTAAAGCTTGCTGTAGCTTCCAGTCTCTAGAGCACTCTGTAGAAGTTGGTCATGAGAATCCACCAAACGCTTTGCATGGGCCTTGAAAACTTCACTAACGATATCCATGCATCAAACCATAGATAATTAAGATCATAATCAGCAATTATCATCATAAACACACACACATATATAGAGAGAATTTATGTGCAGGACGTCCTATATTTCTTTAAAAACATGACGTTCTGCACAGAGAATCTCTTTCTGAACGTATCAAGTCTTCAAGAGAGACAATATATCCTGCACAAAGCCGGACAGCATATGCATGAAAATAAAATAAGACAAGTTTAATGTCCCCCGTCCCACCTGTTAGGATCAAGACGCCTTCCGTCTTCACGAGATGATGTTCGAGAACCTCCATGGAATGCAGCCGGGTCTCCTTCCATCAAAACCATGTACAAGGCTCGCTCTTCCGCAAAACTAACGAACCCAACAGAAACAATGAGCGCTAGGAAAAATATTGGAGGCATTACACTGGCCCTTCCTGCCATGGTTGCAGCACAAACAGAGAAATATGTTGGGGATTATGGTGTTGATTCGTTCGGTTTAATGGTAATTAATTGTGCTGTTAGATGTTTTCCATATATATGATTCTGCAGTTTAGGAAATATGAACAGAAATTTACTTGTAACCTTCACAAATTTAAAACATGAAGAAGTTGCCATATCTGCCATGCAAACAATCAATGGTTAACTGCACTATTAATGTGAATAGAGCTTTCTTTAAGAGGAAAACCAGCCTGCTTTTTGGACTAAATCGTTATCTTTCGTTTAATTCAGTTTGTAATTGAAAGTTTACGTGAGCGTCTTCATGCCCTCTAACACCAAACAACCTTGATGAATTCGTTATTTTCCGGCCGACAGGGAGGGAAGAAGGGTAAAAGCAAGAAGAAAAGCTAGTTTCTGGTTCACAATCAACAAAGTCTAGGAGCTTTAGTATCGTCCAGAGGAATAGGGCTTGTGACCGTATGAATTCTGTTCTTTTGGTCACCTAGTGACTAAAGATTCATGGCCACACACCGGTGAGTGACCCATGCATTCTCTGGTCACTTGGTGACCAAGAGAACATGTTTGGCAACTGTATATAATGGAAACCATCTTCCAGGTTCGAAAAGCAGCTATCAAACCAGAAATCTGCTGTAACAATTTACTGTGCATTATTATCTGCAGCTGACATGAAGCAATGCCCGATTCCCGCAACTTAAACATACAAAAACCTATCCGACCACCACGATGAAGAGAACAAGCAAAACAGATTCATACGTTAATAATTAAAATTACGAAGCAACAATTTTTGGAAGCAAACGATTCATTGATTGTCGAGAAAGAGAACAAGGTTCGAACTCAATTCAGTTTTGCTAAAATTACATGACCAATTTCCTGAAAATGAAGCTGGTGCACATAGCCTAAATCAAACTAAGGTCATGATATGTAAACAAAACGTTAAGCTCCAGATATCCTACTGTACAGCCCACATGGCAGACATCAAAAGAGTTGATAGCATCTCGGCTCCTAGCAAACCAATGCTTGCTAAGGGTGTCATTTCTTCTGGCGCTTGGGCTCGAGCTGCAAAAGGTTATGAATTCAGATTACAAATTTGTCGGAATTAATATAACTATAACATAATGTGATATATAGAGTGTAGAATGAATAAAAAGACCACTCTACTTTTAACGTACAACAGTTTTTGAACAGAAAAACAACCGGTGAATAACAAGGAGAATGGACAATAAACTTCAGTGATGAAAGCATAGCATCATTGATCATAAAATATACAATGAACATGTGAAACCATTATTAATTTATAATTTTCCATTCAGCCTTGTCTATAGTTATCTAAAACTCCATTATATGAAATCACACCTCCACAACAGCTGCTGGAACTGCATTCTGGGGATTTTTCCCGTCCTCTTCAGCTAAACACTCAGAACACAAAAAGCTTTCCAGTTTTTTTGCTTCCACAATAGTCATGCCCACACAAGCAGGATGGTACCTACAAGTCCGATGGTAACATCCATATATGTATCAGGTTATTAAAATGTATAAAGGGGAGATTTAATAATGTTGCAAAAACGACCAAACGTTCATCTGAATAAGACTCAAATATAAAATTACCAGAGTACTAAGCCCATCATGAATTTCAGAAACCAATGCTCAAGCATGAATGTGAACAATCAACTTCTAACTAAACAAACATATGAAAATCAACCTTCGTACAGCGCAAATTTTGAGTTGGTTAAGGCAAATTGCCGTGATAACTCACAGAAGTATGCAACTCAAAGCCGCCAGGAGGGAGAAGAAAACATCATCAAAAGATCATTCAAATCCAAACTTCTATGCAGTTTGCATATATGCTAACCAGTGTTCTGAGACCGCAATTTGGGGATCCAGCATAGATTTAGCCTCTTAAATGCTTCTTTTCTCACTCTCTTCTAGGTACAAATTTTAATAAATATTTGAAGCACATCTGTTCAGCAAATCCAATTTACGAAACGCCAAGATAATATGATGGAAAATTGAAGAAATTACCAGTCCTTGCACTCCTCACATTGCACCATGAGGTCATCCGGGTTATATGGCATCTCACACTTGCAATACCTTCAAAACACACAAAACCAATCCATCAAATCCCATCCATATATTACTACATTTCCACTAAATTCATCAAATCCCATCCCCAAGTACTACATTTCGACTAAAACCGAAAACAAACACAAATTACACTCACACAGCAACTCGGTCGGGCGAGAACGCTCCAGTAGCAGCTTTGTACTCAAATCTACAGTAGTAATCCTCAGCTCCAACATTCTCCAGCTTCGTGTAGTTCTTGAAGGAGTGCACCGTACACTTGCCTTCAATGGTGTGAGCGCTCTGCACATCATAGTGGTCAGACAAGAACAACTCTTTGGATCCATGGAACTGCCTCCGCCCTCCAATCGACTCCTCCGGCCTGTAATACCACCTCACTCTCACTTTCATGCCGCCCCGGCTTTCACCTTCGATCTTCTCGATGCGCGCCACGTATGGCGGCTTTCCGGTGTCCGACGGGCGCATCAGGACTGTATCCCCAGCTGTAAAATCACCAAATTTCCTCAACCCAATTAGCGTTCCAGCAAAAATTGAACAATCCAACAATTATTTTTTCCACTTTTTTGGAAATTAACAAAAAGATTTGATTTTTGTTTTGGGTTTTTGTTACCTCTGACGATTTTGTTGGTGCCCCTGATAGTGTAAGAGTCCGCGTCCCTCGACTCCTTTTTTCCTGGTCTGGTTTTGGCCATGTGGGTCTTTTCTGGGAAGCTTTGGTGGTGGAAAATGTGGGAACTTTGAAGCAATTTCAATGGCGGAAAGTGGTTTGATTTCAAAGCCCTAAACTTTTGGACATTTGGGAGGGATAATTCAGCAGAGAAACCCTAGACCCTTCTTCTCATGAACACGAGAGAGAGACAGCACACTAGTGACTGTGACGCTTGACCTTTATGGGTCTGTCTCTGTCTCATAACTCGCCTCTTAAATTCTGGCGTTAATGTTCGTTCCTTTCCACGCCTCTCCAATAATTTTTCATTTTTTTTCAATTGTTCTTGTGATAAGGAATTTTTGGGAAATTGGGTTGAATAATATTTGTAAGTCACTAGCGAGGGCTTACTTCTTTTTTTGATTTTTTTTTAATAAACAATATTATCTAAGCTAATGGAACAGAGTTAAACTTAGCATTACAATAAGTTAGCAATAAAATAATTCAAATTGTAAGAGCCGAACCTAACGCTTTACTTATGTGAATAATAATATCACTAGACCGTAGTATTTTTTTCAAAAATCTTATAAAAACTCAACAGTTGCATTTTTCACAAAAACCAAAAGTATGGCTAAGCCATGTTTTTTAATCGATCTCATGACGACTACAAAAATCATACCCTATTGTTTGTATCATTGTCACCGGACGCCATCTGCCAAAACAAACCAAGCAACAATCATGCTGATATAGAGTAAGAACAGAATCCAATGTCATCTTTTACTCAGCCATGATAACCCAACAGAGAAATCCAACGTCATTTACTAAATTTGGATACATTTTCAAAATAATTGCGACCCCATAAAGTAACTTTACCTTCACAACAGTAAAGGCGTACAACGTTTTAATAGCCATGGGAATGAATGTCCTCTAAACCCCACTCATATCCAACCACAAAATTTTGAGGTGAATTCACTCAAAGTGTCGATCACTGAATTTGATTTGCATACTGTTATGAAAAAACCACACATTATTTTTCGGCTGAAAGTGTTGGCGCTCTTTTAGCACGATCGAAAAACAAAAGCCGGGTCCTATCTGAGCTGTAAGTGATGAAGTGGAGCAATCAAGTAGGTACTGCATCAACGGTTGATTGGGGTGTGCATGCGCTCGACAATTTCATTTACAGCAGCTTGGGTCATCACCAGCGTGTCATGCTGCAGGATGCTGTAGACGTTCAAACCCTGCAAAAGTTGAAATACACGAGTACTGAGTTCAAACCGGACTTGTATGGCAGCTGGTTTCATTTAGCTACAAAACTTGAGAACGTTGTTTTGATTGTTTGCTTCCAGTTATTGTGAACCAATAGAATTTGCTAGCTAGTAGCTATAATACAACACTTAGTAAGGATCAGAAAGAGCAACTCACTACTGCAGGCAGCACGTTCACATAATGCAAATTTTGTGTAGCCAACTTGAGCTTCTCAGGTAACATTTGTTTACCATCCTCGGTTTTGGTACCATCCACCAGCAGAAATTTCTTGGAGCCCTCCATTTGTTGGACGTAGTTCACAATATTCTTGGTTTTATGTGTAGGGACCTCAAAATCTTCAAAAACCAGAAGCTGTTGTTTTCGTACAGTTTCACTTGTTAGGTTCCATATAAGAAAAAAAATTAAAATTTTAATTAATATAATTCAGCCACACACACGGCACAACAAAGCAAGGGGATGAGTGTCTGTGTGTGGAGGGAGGGATTTTTTTGTTTGCCCGCCCAGGGGGGTGGGGGAGGAAAAGAGAGAATTGCCTTTCCCTCTGCTGCCCGAGCTGTCAGAGCAATCTTTAGTCCTAGACGCCGAACCTTCTTATTCAGCTTAAATTCATGGCTTCGCGGCTTAGGACCATGCATTGTGCATCCTCCTCGGAACTGTCAATGCCATTAAATTCATTAGCAAAACCATCAAAAAGGCAGAATGAAAATCAGGAAACATGCTAATTCAAAAGCATGACAAATAAGTACCTGGGGGCCACGCAATGTTCCGTGCCTTGCTCGACCAGTACCCTTCTGATTCCATGGCTTTCTGCCAGTCCCACTAACCTCACTAATAGTTTTTGTTGAATGTGTTCCCTGTAAACCAACCAACGATCATAAGTTTTTTTCTCTTCTTCCTCACATTCAGTGCAATATTGCCCAACTGCAATTAGTGCCAGCCTTACATGCTTGGGGTGTCAATGCCTAAGTGTACACACAAGTAAATACCTGTTGCCGTTTTGCTAGCTGCCATAGTACAACCCGATGAATAATATCCTTCCTAATAGGTACATCGAAAACATCACCAGCCAAAACTGTGAAGCCTTTATCTTCATAATGAAAATTTGTCACTGGAATCACAAGGTCTTGACCGAGTCCTATAATACAATACACAAAATCACTCAAACAGTTCTACAGTACACGTCCAGTTTTGATGGATAACATTAACAAACCATACCTACATGTAAACCTGATATAGTAATATGTAAGTTTTACCACAAACTAACAGTGTCTCAATTTACTACAAGACTATGACTACATAAATGTGTCTCACTTAGCACATAAGACAGATGAAAAAATTTCAGCCCTACAAACTACGGGCCTCCAGGAAGAGTGTAATGTTCGAGTTTGAATTAGTATACATGAACCATAGTACACTCTTAGGTCAACCAGTAAGTGGGTGAGAATATCTATTGGAACTATAGGATTGTTCTTGATTTGCAAGAATACACACACACACACACACTCACCGTCTAACAATTCAGCTCAAACTCACCGTATAACAATTAGTGAACGCATTCCAATACTTATAATGATTTTCTACGTAACATAAACCTCAACACATGCAATGCTTTGACCTTTCCTCGTACCTATAGAACGGTCTGATGCAACGACGGGATTTGCAGACAATAAATTAGAGGGAAAGGCACCTCCACTTGATTCGGGAGTTGGGTTGGAGGTTGAAAGCCTTTGATTTGCTAGAAAAAATGATCCAGCCTATATATAGAGATACAAAAAATAGGAGTTAATTATTGAGTTGCCACATATACAGAAAGCAAAGAAGCCAATAAATCACCTTATTGAGCATATGAAAATGCTGCACTGATTCATATGATATAGCTCAACTTTCACCATGTTCTTTTTTTTTCCGATATAAAAAAAAAAAGAAAAAAATCAGGTGTGGAGGAATGTAAATATATACGATGCAAGGAATACCTTGGAAACAGTTGACAATTCTCCAGAAAGTAAGATATCCCCGGGAACATGGCCACAAAAATCTGTCCAAGAACCAAAATAAAGGTTGGAAAAAATAATAATGCTTTCAATTCCTTCCATGGAAGTCTATAACAGACATGTACACGTCCTTACCGAGAGAAGCACGGAATGATGATGGATATAAATTACTTGGAGAGTCACAGCGGCCCGATGCTAATACAGACCCAAATGAACGCAAAAGCCTTCTGGACACCGACAAAGCCATACCAAATAATTTTCAACAGGTTATCTACATCCACAAATCAGCTTTCTCAGTCTTCTTACTACAAAAGCACACCCCTTTAGACCCTAAATTGATGTTTACACCAACATAAATTCATAACGAAATTCACTTCGCTGTCGAACTCGGGTTCTCATTCTTAAATGCACGAATGTAATATTACAATGTCTCATACTATCCCACAATACAGAATCATTACAAACCATTTTTTTCTATCATAATTTGAATGCTTTCGAGGTGTTCGATAAAATGCCCAAAACAAAATGATAACTTTAGCAGCTGAGGAAACAGTGACAAACACTATCCTAAATTGTTCAAACCAGTGTTCATCTATACACAGAATTGAAAACGCATACTAAAAAATAGTGCCCAAAAGCTGGAAGAACTTGAAGAAAACAAAGAAGAGAGAAGTACCCAATTCGAAATGCGATCGGAGATTTGCGGCCGTCGATCCTCCAACCGGAGGGCGCTGCCGAAGGACGCGGAGAGAGAGAGAGAGAGGGGTAGCCGGAGCCAGGTTTGGTGTCGAAAATGTAAAACGGAAAACCCCAATTTTCCAAAACCCCAAATTCTTAGTACTCGGATCGACAACTTAGTAGATATGGGCTGGGCTTATTATACGCACGTATGTGATGGGCTTATAGTTTATGAAGCCCAAGTACTCTTTGTAGGATGGACTGCAGGATTTTTTTTTCCTTCTAGAGAAGTAATTTTCCACTCTTTCGTAGTTCTCATATAGAAAACACCTTCACTCATGGATACTTTTATTTAAAATCCAAGTGTTGTTACCACTGGTTTTTTCTTTTCCAAATTTACTTAAAAATACTTTTACAAGTGATTACTTACGACTTATTTGAAAGTTGTTAATATAGAGTTCTTCTTAACCCTCAAAATAGTGCGAGTCGGAAAAAGACCATGAAAGACCCAATGAAAATTAAAGCCCAAAGAAGAATAAGAAGCCCAAGGCCCAATGAAATTAGAAGAACAGCAGGACCGAGCGCTAGAGCTTACAGCTCACCAGCTTGGTCCAACTGAGCAACATAAAGTACTTTCCGACCGTCAATGATACGTGAGAAGACTGACAACTTTATGAAACAAAGCTTTAGAAGCAGACCTACTCAATCACCAAAATCAAGCCACGTGTTTAAAACAGGAGGTAAAGGTGGTCGTGCCGCTGCCCGGAGTGGCATTGTTGACCAATCAAGGCCGAGCGGGTAACTCTGCGCACGTGGATCTTGAAGGGCGTGCAATTACGAAGAGCAACCGATTATTGACTCATTTTGAATTGTAGACGAACAATACACTTACCTCGACTACAGATTTTTCACAACGGCACATTAAGAATATATCTTTACTATTTCAATAACAGCACATTGAGAAGATAGGAACCCACCATTTATATTGGTTAACAATTAAATTAAGTGAGATTTTATACGACATAGTAGCACGTACGTACACATGCATGATTGTGCGACATTAATCACAATCCATAGTCAAAAGGAATTAATAGTTAAGTTAGGAAATGCATCGGCATTCCTCAATAACATATTTTAAATATATATATATATATATATAATTAGCAGCATACTAATTGCTTGTCATCTTAATTCAGAGCAATGTGGGAGAGATATCCATGGGAAATGGATTTCCCATGACACTGTCCATGTAATAGTGGCCTTGGTGGCTAGCATCCATGACCACAAACTGCATATCCTCTGACGGCTTCCAATGTCGCTTCCTTTGGTTGATGAACCAGTTATTTATCTGCTTCTGGTCCAGCCCTGTTGATTCTGCAAGAGCTAGTTTCTGTGATTCCTGCATTGACCATGTGAATGAAGGTAGTTAACCTAATTCTCGATGAGAAAATGTGTGCATATGTATTCCGATGTATAGAAAGAAAAATGTATGACATATTATACCGATGGATAAGGCCATTTGTAATGTCGACTCCACCAATCTAGCAACTGTTGCCTGGCTTCTTTAGGCAGCTTCCCTTTCTTCCGTTTCTTCATGAACTCCTGCTTCAAACTACCCAAATATCCACTGTACTTGCGCAGTAGCTGCCCTTTAAGCTCCCTGTCTTCCGCTTGCGGATCTATGAAGTTGTTATTAACATCAACCTCTTCCTCAGATGATACATTGTTCCTATCAATTCCATGGCCATAACCTAATGGCATAAAACATTAACACATAATTAAAATACTTCAACAATGAATTAAACAGGCTTTCTTTATCTTAGTTGCAGCTCTAATCACAATTAAAACTGAATAACAAACGAACTTTTCCCAAGCAGCAGAAGATTATCGTTAAAAATTTCTCTACATGTTTTAGGGCATCTTCCTTCAAGTCTCTCTTTATCAATCAAAACGAATATGATCTCTGTGATCACTGGCCACTTACATTTACGAGGCAAAAAAAGCAACTCAACTATTGAAAGGTCAAAAGTTCCAGCTGGGTTCAAATAGAACTCATTGCCATCGGATCTATCATTGTATGCTCATGATAATTTTATGCATATATAACTCAAAACATACATTGCTGCTGTAAAACGTTTCTGCATTCAATGTAGTAAAGACACAATAATCAAACTATATCTCTATTTCCCTTCACTTTATCTTTTTGCCAAGGTTTTTGTAGAATTATATCCCTGATCTTGAGGAATATATATTCAGCCATCAGAATGGAAGTACTTTCTTTGTTCTTGTACAGGCAAAAAGTGTCTGATGTAAATAGTGTCATTCTTTTGAGACATAGGGGCACTTTTTAGACCCAGAGACATTCTTTTTTGCTCCCAACATCAAATATATCACCAAGCCATGCAAAACATATAGGCGTGGATCTAGCCATCTGAATCCTACTTCGAAATGCAATTACTACTTTATCATTGCATTCTAAATAACTTTTTGTGTAAGTGTGTGTAGTCTCCTAAGTTGCAAGGAATTCTTGTCCAGAATCCAGATAAAAAAATATTAACACATCGCTAACTGTGAAAAGCTAGGATACCATCAAGTAAAGGATTGATATATAGCTAAGTTCAAGATTAGTTCAATATTTTGTCAAGCAACAGAATAATTTTCACTCAAGCAAGCAAGGTTATCAACATTAAGGATTAAGTCGCACGCACAGCACCTTGACGATGATTAGTTAAAGTTGGTTACCTCAGCTGCCTCTTCACTTACAGCATTAGTTGGTATATTGTAACACACTAAACATTAGTGCAATCAGAACAAAGTTTATGCAGTTGGACAACAATAAATGATTTAAATCCAAAAATGTTGCTCGTGTTAATAATTATTAAGAAGCATATCCACATTAATCAGTCTTTCACAATTTGAAAATGATAATAAAATAGCGAAGAGAACTCAAATACTTCAAAGTCCACCATATCCAAAACCTTAATTAAGGATATTCTGGCTAAATAAATTGAGGTTCAGAAAACCTGATTACTCTGAGTCCAGCATATTGTTAAAATTCAAGGAACCAAATAGCCAATTTCTAGCTCATCCCTTTGAGGACCTGTATTGGTTTTTATGAATTAGACCCACCAACAACTCATTCTTTTGATATCATAGTATTAGGACACCACGAGTCCACTACAGCACCAACAACTCATTCTTTTGATATCATAGTATTAGGACACCACAAGTCCACTACAGCACGTAGGGTTTGAGAACTAATTAAATGTGTGAAAAGCTAGTCTCACGTCACTGGTCATCGATGGCAGATATTCTGTATATGTAAAAATCCAGGATACCACATTATCAACTTATAGCTATTGCTAGTCCTTACATGAAGACTCGTGTTACAAAAAAATAAGCATGTGCAGAAAATATTGTATCTAAAGCTCAAAATGTACAATAATTACGAAAGACGGAAAAACATCAACGATTTCTAGAGCTCGGGTCTATATATCGAAATAACCATAGAACAAGGTAGACTACCATACAAAAACTAATTTAACTAATTATTTAACTAATATTCCAAGAGTGTAAAAGTAATTACAAATATTATGTTGTCCACACAAATTGGTCACTAGGGTGTAAAAAAACACTAATAATTATGAAACAGAAATTACTTTGAACATTGCTATGTACATATGCAAGACATGGGGGAAAACGCGAGCTAACCCATTTGTCTTATATTTCTAAAGACGCAAGCAGCGCGTCAAATTCAACTAGGTAAAACAAGGTGAGGAATTCAAAAGAAACCAAACAATCTCATTCTAAACACAAACACCGAGAAGAGAATCAAAGCCATACAATTCTATGCAACACCATCGACTTGTATATTTGCATGTGGTCTTCAGTTTCTACCTATACGTCCCAGATTCGAAACATTCCCTTCCTTAAATTATTGTAATAGTTTCGAACTCTCTTCCTCCCTTTTATAATACTAAAATTTGAAAAAAAATTGACTTGCGAGTGGAAACCTAGCTTGCCACTACCCCAGTACTAAAAACAGTTCTATACATGCCAAAGAACAGCAGATACATGATTATATAAATTCTAGAAGGAACCAATTAAGCGATAAAATGGAAGAGTTCGAAAAATGAGAACAAAGAAAACTAATTCGCCACCTGCTTTCTGAACACAATTGTTAATTAATAAAATAAACCTACAGGATCTTGGAAACGACATCCATGCATGGCTAGTTATTATATTGCATTAAAAATTTCAGATAATAAAAAATAAAGAAAATACTCAAAAGATCTTCCTAGACATACAAAAAGTTTGAGAAAAAGAAACGGTGAAGATATACAGATGTATATACATACACAGAGATATTGGTGAGATACGAACCTGCAGAATCAGAAGAAGAAAGAGTGAGCGCTTTGAATTGGGACTCGATTCTTTGGAGGAAGATCATGGCTTCCTTGAAGGGTTTAGAGATTTCTTGCTCATACTTGGTAAGCATCTCGCAGTAGGCCTCCATGAACTGATCCAGAGCTGGATCTTCACCGAGAGATCCTGATTCACTACTACTACCCACCATTTGACCTATAGTCGCCGCCGATGCGCACGCTTCTTCCAGTCTCGCCACCACTTCAGGCGGCGCTCCAACCTGAACATAATTGTTTTCAATTGAATAGTATTATTCAAACACTTTTAAATGATGATGATGAAAAGGGCCTCTTCTATTGAACCCAAATATATATTTAAAAAAGATCAAAACTCAAAAAGTCGAAGAGACTTGGACCGTCTTTATCAACAACATAATTACTTAACAGTTCCTTGTTAAACATAATTAACTCAATAAAGCATGACAAGAACATGGTAGTAGCAGTACTGGATGAACAACTTCATAATACCAAAACTTGGGCGTTCTGAGTCCTACATCGTCCTACATACGGAACTGATATCGCCGTCCACATTACTTTAAGACAAAACTTCATAATTACAATGAGAACATGAATGTTGAGATATTCAGATCCAAACTTCCCAAAGAAACGAGGCGGGAAACATGAATTACCTATCACTTTCAGGCGCATGTCAACTAAATTTCCCCTTTTTATCTAACACACAAAAAAAAGAGGAGGACAAAGAATGGAGAGTTGTGGTCCTAACTCCTACGTTTGTAGGAATTGAAAACCTAATTGGGAGGTCAAAATATATACACACATTTATATATATATATATGTATATTTTAATTAGATGGTTTCAATTTCACCTTTTGACAGTTGATATAGGAGGCCAAGAGGCGGTGATAGTGAGGATGAGCCATGATCTTAGCCTTGACAGTTGAAGGCGAAGAAGAAGAGCTGCCGCCAACACCATCATTGTCGTTGTTGTCCATGAAATAGGAGGCGGCAGCTGCAACTGGGTTGTGGAGAAGGAAGGAGGAGCCGCCGCTAGTGTTATGGGGGTTTTGGTGGTCGTGATGGTTGTTGGACGGAGGCAGCTGGGGAAGCTGGCGAAACTGATGAGTCGTACTAGTATTATGTGTGTCTGCATTAGGATTAAGATTCATATGATGTTGATGAAGGTGATGATGAGAGTGATGAGCATGATGTGAGGAAGTCATTAGAGGCATCATCATCATTGGACACATTCCTCCTCCATTACTGCTGTTTTCTCCAAAGGCCATCATACTACAGGTGCCATTGGCACCACCACCTTCCATTTTCTCACTCTCTCTCTCTCTCTCTCTCTAGATCTCTTGGTATATCTTATCCTTCACAAACTAACTTTCTTACCTAGTCCTCTTGTACTAGTTGTTTTGTTTTGTTCACTTGGCTTTGCTATAAATCACCTCCCTCTAGGTTAAAGTTTTTGTTTTTTTTTTTCTCTCTCCTACGCAATAATGTTATACATATATATGTGCGTGGATCTGATCCTGATCGATATCTCTCCCCTCCAAGGGAAGCGAGGGCTCTCCCGGGTTTTATGCTACGATACTTTGAGCAGGCTTTAACAGGAAAATCCTAAGTAGTGAGTGAGAGTGATAGTGGAGGAGTATAGTGGGTCAGTAGTTAATGTTAGTGTGTTTTTTCTCCAATTACTGGGTCTGCCAAAACCCTGCCTCAGATTTCCTTCGCAAAATTCTTGTTTTATCTCTCTTTCTCCAGACATGCATTATATCCTCTCACACACATACAGAAAAGATACAGTGCACTCTGTCCCTCTCTCTCTCTCTCTCTCTCTCATGTGTAGGGCTAGCAGCAGGAAGAAAAGGAAGGGTGGTGCTGGTGCACAAAGACTCAGCTGGTTATTTTTCTTTTTAGGGTAAACAAAACTCGTGGTTATTGATGATATTGTGTGAATCTGAATAATAATCTCACTCCTTATAATAATTAATAAAAATATTGTAGAGAGAGAGAGAAGGGGGGAGAGTGAGTGAGTGAAGGGGGGAGAACTTCACCCTGTCACACTCTGTGAGTCGTGTGATGCAAAGCTTTACCTTCCCGATGAAAACTCTCACCCTCTTTTCTTGCACCGCCACTGATGCCCTGCCATTACTGGCAAAGAATTATGAGAGATAGAGAGACCCAACGATCGATCAAATCGAGGGAAGAGCCAAACGGGACACCTAATGGCTAATAGTGTGTGTGTGTATATATGTACGAACTCACACGGATGAAAATATTACCACAAAAATAAAATTATAGACGGGAAATTGGAATCACTACTAGGTCTAGCTTTCTCTGTCTACTGTACCCTTTGTTACTTTTTTTCTTGATTACTACTGGAGCTTGATTGCAATCTGTCCACTCATTTAATATTCGCACTTCTGCTCGTTGTCCTCTTCCCCTGCGGCCCAACGCCAATACCTTTATCCATCACAATCTTAATCATGATCAAATTAAAATTAAAATAATAAATAAAGAAGGCTTTAGTCTTATCATGTAATATATATTGTTTAATTTAATGAAAAGAGATCCTCTCTTATCCGTTCCATCTAATCTTATTCATCAAACATTTTAGATCTTTAAAATTTGATTTAATTGTTAAAGTTATCATAACTTTTGAAATGAACCCATGATTTTAATTTGATCAAATTTCAAGAGTTCAAATTATTTAATGAAAAGAATTAGATAGAAAAGATCTAGAAGATCCCTTTCCTAATTCAATTTAGTTTTGTCATGTGCTTTGTCACCCACCAAAGTACCGATACTCATGCCCTATCGGACACTCGTATGCGTCTAGAATGTGTTGGTGATGCCATTTTCTTTTCTCCTTGACACTTCTTTATACAAAAGTCATTTCTCATTGCAGATTGCGCCACTCAATCACAAGTTGAAATGGATTGACTTGATATAAATAATTAACCATCAAAATGAACAAATGCTTGCTCATGCATTACATTCGCATACTAAATTTTTTAGAAAACTTCATTTTAATTTTTAGTAAAGATGATTTTTAGATTAAAATCATAAATAAGATCTAAACCTAATTTTAGTTCTTTGATACATAAATAATCACATTTATTAATTATATTTTAATTTTTTAATCATTTCTCTTTTTCTTTTTCATGTTTAATGCATTAATTTTATTTCATTATAATTTTCCTTTTTATTTTATTTATCGTAATATATTTTGTTGTAAACATTT
>JAOTRO020000009.1:520895-531292 GCA_028566515.2 Pyracantha coccinea | reverse complement strand
CAAGAATCCTATATCTAAAATTTGGCAAAATAAATTACGATATATTCTACTTCAAATCAATGAGATTGACTTCCTATGTAATAAAACTCCACACCTACCTTGTTACTAGGTAATATGATAAATTTTTAAAATAATATCAATGTGATCAGTAGTGGGCGCAAACTCGACTTTAACAAGGGGACAGAGTGTTTAAATTTGTTCACATTACTAGCCAAAGTCAATTTTGACAAGTCAGAAAAACAAGCGTTATTGAGTCAGTGGGCCACCACACTTGCTACGTAGACATTTAAATGGATTAGTTCAAATCTAAAGCCCATTTACTGGGGAAATAAAGCCCATCCCAACAATGGGCTGGGCCATCATTTTAAGTCGGCACCGGCCCTAGCAAGAATTAAAAAGCTATTCCCAAACCACTAAAATTAAAATTTAAAAAATAAAAATAAAAAAGAATAAAGAAGGAAAAGAATCACAACGCGCAGAATCGGTCACTTCTTTGTGCCTCCAACGCCGAAAAGAAAAGAGAAATTTCAGAGCCTCGAACGCCATTGAAAGTTTGGGAGGGAGAGAGAGAGATAGAGAGTGCCCGCGCCAAAGCAGAGAGGAAGAAGAAGATGAGATCTTTTTCGGCCAAGCCGGTGCGTTTTGTTCCTCAATACCCAGACGTAATATGCTTATTATTGTCTTATGCATAAACTTATTGTGAATATTAAATGTATATTTGATTGTATTGCTGGGATTTCTTGTGTTTTAGAGGATAATGGTGCTGGTATAATCTGGGTTAATGATTTGTTATGCGGGATCTGATTATACGTTTATCGGGGTGTGGGTTATTGGTGAAATTTGACAACCCATATGTTGGAAATTTGCTGGTTTTCATTTGTCAGGGTTAGTTTTAATTTTGTTGAATGGATCAATATCTAGACATTTGTTTCGACGTAAGGGAAGTGCTTCTGATATGTTCGGTTTAGTGATGAAGTTAATCAAGTTACGATTTTGTATGTGATTAATGTGTGATTTACGGTTTAGAATCTTCGACTTAGTTGGTTTTAGGATAGTCATAACTGTCTGCTTTCTATGGAAATACATAATACGGTGAATGTGATTTTCGCGATACTGGGGTGGTGTTCAATTTGCATTAACTTTTATGCCAAATTGCTCTATCTTGTGCAGGTACATGAGCTGCAGGTTTTATGAACTCTGCAACGGTTTAAGCAAAAGACTCGGTTGAGAATATACAAGCATAGAAATAGGAATGGCTGATGGAATATCAAGCTTCTGGGGTCCTGTCACATCAACGATTGAGTGTTGCGAAAAGAATTATGCCTACTCTTCTTATATTGCGGAATTTTACAACACTATATCAAACATTCCAGGCATTCTGTTGGCACTCATTGGCCTTATAAATGCCCTGAGGCAGCGGTTTGAGAAGAGATTTGGCATTCTTCACGTATCTAATATGATTCTTGCCATTGGAAGCATGTTATACCATGCCACATTGCAACATGTGTGAGTATCACTATGATTTATGCGTTCTGGAAGCTTTAATGAACAGATGGGTGGCTGAACTCATACCATACTGGACTATCAGGAAATAGTTAAATTAATATGTTGATAGAAAGGTGTAACTGGAAAGTGTGAATGACATGTTTTGAAACACGAAAATATACACGTATTAGACCTTTATGAGCATACTATTTCTGATCATAAATCACATGGAAAGTTGCAATTATTGTAAGATTGTTTCTTTGAAGACGAAGCCTGTGCACGGGGGTAAATTTCATTAATCCGTTACGGTTTGAGGAGCATACATGACATGTCATGAGTTGCAAAATAAAGTTAGTCTGGGTAGCTAATAATAATGAAGTTCACTTTCCGGATGCATTCATGCACATATGCATAATCCACATTAGGTTGAAGGTTTATGTGGATTGACTTATCTGCCTCATAGTTGTTTTAGTTACTCAGTCTGTCAGGTCCGGTAACTCTATTATTCAATTTCCTTTTCTTGTCTAAATTGTTGCAATGAAAGTTGAGGGCTCAAGACTTTTTTGGTATGTATTTCCAGGCAACAGCAGAGCGATGAGACTCCAATGGTTTGGGAGATGCTCCTTTACATATATATCCTCTACTCCCCAGATTGGCACTATAGGAGTACAATGCCCACCTTCCTCTTCCTCTATGGTGCTGTTTTCGCAGGTGTTCATTCTGTGGTTCGTTTTGAGATTGGCTTTAAGGTGCACTACGTGATCTTGTGTCTTCTCTGCATACCTCGAATGTACAAGTACTACATATACACGCAAGACGTGTGTGCTAAGCGGATTGCAAAGCTGTATGTGGCCACCCTTGTTATAGGCAGTTTGTGTTGGCTCTGTGATAATTTCTTCTGCAAAGAGATATCCGGTTGGATGATTAACCCGCAGGGTCATGCATTGTGGCATTTGTTCATGGGTTTCAACTCCTACTTTGCAAACACTTTCTTGATGTTTTGCCGGGCCCAGCAGCGAGGATGGTCCCCCAGGATTGTTCGTTTGATGGGGTTTTTGCCCTATGTGAAGATTGAGAAACCAAAAACTCAATGAGATGTTCAAGGCAAATGGCAGGAGTATAGTTTCTGTAAAGATGTCAGTCGCAGGTGAGGAACGTGACCAAACAACCGGACTATTATTTTCTTTCTCTCTTTAGATTGGACCGAAAAGATTGGTTTTGATTGTTTTAGATTGGATCTTGTCTTAAATTTCGTTGTAAAAGTAGGACATGTAACATATCTATAAGCCCTTTTTCTGTCGCATTGGTCGATATGATTTAGTTTTTCGTTTTCTCGTTTCCGAAAGTGCAACTCTGGTTCTATCAATTGTTTGTTACTAATTTTTCAAGCACACCAAGCCTTGTTTTTTGGCACTGAAGGGACCATTACACGTTATGTAGCATGCGTATACGTACACGCCAAACGCGTTACTCTGGTCCGTAAATATCGAATACCGGTTGTATTAGAAAGAACAACGAGAAAAAGAAGCAAGAATCCATCAAGGTATAAAAATACAATGTTGTCATAAAATGCCTACATAAATTGGACACTACTACAATGACCAAAAGCGTCAACCAATTTTGCAGCGGTTATGTTACTTATCAATCCATCAAAAGCGCAAATACAAGGGGAGGAGAGACAGAGAGATGTAAATTCCATCTAGACTTGATATGTATCAAACAACAACGAGAATATACAGGTTTACGTGCACAAGAGTGCTTCCAACCTAATGGGGGTTGCTCTACGAAAACAGAACACCGCCATTCACAAATATTCCCTTTTTTCGCCTCTGTTCTACATGTATAAACATGCAAGGAAGAGGAGAATAGATGACAGAAATACAGATTATTCACACACGATTATCCGACCAGCCTATCCTGCAAGACTTGTTTAAGCTTCTCAAATAGAATTTGCTGCTGCTCGAGCGTAAGATTCATCAAAATCTAAATTGCAGAAAGAAAAAACAGTCAATCCAATTGCGACCTATACTTTGTTCATCAAAATTTTCAAAGCCAAAATCTAAATTACATACGACACTTGCAAAAAGGATACCTGGTCTATGATCATATCAACTGAGAGGCTCTGAGGGACAATGAAAGACTGGTGATAGATATAGGCAAAGATCGCCATCACCATCTACAACAAAACACAATGTCAATTGCAGAAGCACGCACATGGGTCACATCATCTAAATCGTTGAAGCCAAACATAAAGACCCCATCGTTTAGAGTGAAAGAATTAATTAACGTCCATTATCAAAAGCAAAAGATTCTGCATGAGGCCACTTCATGTAGCATCATCATAAGGTGGGAAATGGACGCAATAGTAATTAGTATGAGCAATCCACTCCAAGTAATTTAGAGTACTCTGATTGAAAAAAATATATATTATAGTTAATATTTAGGAAAATCATACCTGGCAATCCATTCTGTCTGTGATTCCACCATGCCCCGGGATACTATCACCAAAATCCTATGACAAATGGAAGAATGTTAGAAATTATTTCAAACGGAAGCTTACTTTGCAAAATTGCATCAATCCAAATTACATCGTCAGAAGTAAACCTTGACTTTAAAGGCCCTTTTAAAGCCACTTGCAAAGAAGCCTCCAAATGGGGCTATTATCGACGAAAACAAACCAAGACATAACGCATGCCATTGAACTGGCAAAATTGAAATCCCTTTCCAAGGAAACTGCAACACAAAAAAAGATAAAGATTATATTTCAGTCATAATTTATAAGAATCCAAATTTAAATATCCTATTTAACTGCAAGCATGGCTTTTAGATAACTGAAGCAGTCTCTGAAAACAATCATCTCACTGGTAATACTAAGAGAGAGCCTGCTGATCCACTGAAAGAATGGTTAGAATGAATTTTATGAGCATGGAAGAAAAATAACATTTAACAACAGTAATCTAATCCCAAAAAGCTAAGTTCAAAACAACGAGTTTGAAAAGAAAAACAGACTGTAGAGACTAATTATCCTATAATATAGGCATATGCATGTTCTATGAGCATTTAACACAATAATCTTTGGCGAAATAATGCCTTCATTATCAAAAAGTGGAAAACAAGTCAAATAACTGATCTCCAACAAAAAGACTAAATTCACATTTTCATAGGGATAACATGATCTATGGTTTACTACAATACACAAACGGGTATGGTGTCATTGTAATTACAGAATCAAGAAGTGTCAGTTTACTCACCCAGTGTGGGAGCCATTCTGGAAAAGTATAATACTCTGGCTTAAACAATGGGTCAGGATCACAATCAAGCCAACCAGTTGATAAATCCTGCAAGTGCATCAACAGGAACCAGTGGCAATTAGCTACAACAACTGAAATACTATTTCTTTCCTATACCAATTGACTAAAAATTAATCAGAATCATTACCCCTCTTGGACATGTAAGCCATTGGAAACGACCCATGATATTTGCAAGCTGCATAAACAAATGTACATTCCATGTTTGTATAACTTCAATTGAATAAATTAACGCCTTATCATGTATTCACATAGAACACATAGTCGGAATGTTTGTACAACCCAGAACACTGTACATCTCAAAAAGATAAGTTGTACACGTAAATTTTGATATATTTAAAGAGGAAAACTTTTGGTTTGACAAGTCATCAAGGAAAAACCTTCTAAACATGTGCCCATGGTTGAGATATAAAATGAGGTGTGGATGTTACAAGAAGCAAATAATACTGGCAAGATACACATTTCTATAAGTTGAGATGTACCGTGACCAATTCTGGTGGCACTTCAAGTCAAATAATTATCATACTGGAGCATAAGATCAATAGAAAAGAAATCACCGCAATCTGACTGAAACTAAGATTTCTCTTTCACGTAAGACAAGAGAAATCTATTTGCTATCACCAAATTAATTAGCAAGCTCACCAAAAATGCTGATATGATAGTTATAATTGACGCTCCAATGAATCCCTCCCAAGTTTTCTTTGGTGATATCTTGATCAAAGGGGTTTTTCCAAAAAAGAAACCACAGATATAAGCAGCAATGTCATTGATTACTATAAGTGAAGCTGGAAGAAGAAACCTGCATCAATTTTGTCTTTGTCTCAGAGAAAGAAACGAAAAATAAGTAATGTGTGAGTGTGTTCCTACAGTAACTTGAATTACCAGAAAATTCCTTCAAAGATGTTTGCTACAAAGAAAGAGGACTGGGTAAACACAGTAATTAGAATCATGTGCGTCCACGCATACTGGCCAAACTGATACTTGTACATCTTCTTCTTTAGTGTAAGAATGAACCACATAAATCCTGAACCCAATCATGGGGAAAGGAAAAATATCAGCATCATCTGAGTTATATAAAAGGGGAAAGGAAAAACACCAACTAAACAATGTTCACCGATTAAACCACTATGCAAAATCAAATATAGTATTAGATGCTGGTCAAAAAGAGACAACAATGAAATCCAATTTCACTTCAACCAAATATTTGGCTGTAAAGAGAACTTGAATATAAGTTTCTTAAAGCTGTTTTGTGTAAACACAAACATATCATGTGTAACAAACCTGCGATATACAAGAAATAACAGACAACCATATGATACTTGATAAGACTGCTGACAAGCTTATATAAAACTTTATCTGAAGTTACAGTGTTGACAAGCCGTTGACTGAGTATGCGACCGTAAACAAACAGCATCGCAGTGAAGAAAAAGTGCCTGAGCAGAGAAGTTGAACTTGAATAAATATTACAGCAACACCCTTTAAATAACACCTGAACAGATTTCTGTGGAGTAAAATACACTAGACAAAATGAAATGCTACTATTCTGACCAATTTAGAATCCTGAATCCCGGTAGGTGCTTATCTTCATGAGCTTTCCTGAGTAGATTAAACAGCTCCTTTGCCATAAAGATTTGGATAACCACCACCATGGCAGTGATGCAGAGATGACCCAGATATATAATCAATGCAAAACCTCCAATCATCCAAACAGAAGAGTGTGCACGTACCAACATTGACTTGTATTTATTACGGTCATTAACCAGTAACTTGTCTCCATTTGCTTTACTAACATCGGGAAGAGCCTGCAGCCATAAAGGAAATAAATGAATAACCCCTTAATCTAAAATTCCTACATCTAATACTGCAAAAGCATAAAAACTTCTTTTTCCTTTTATTTGTTTTGGTTTGAATAAGAGCTGAAAATCAAAACATGTTATTATACAGAAACAACTATTTAAGCCTCCAACTTAAAAACGAGCAAATGATCAGTTACAAAACTGAGAAAAATGTATAAAAAAAATCAGGAGAAACTTGAATGTATGCTCTACATTATTTAATTACCAGACAAATTCATATTGTCCCCAGCAATTTTTTTAGATAAAAATCATACAGAATAAAGCTAGACAGCCCAGAACTCTACATGCATGAAGAAAATAAGAAAAGTTTCAAAATTTAACAAACCTCAGCTGAGCGTCTACGATGCCGAAGTCGAGCAGTTGGGGACCTTGGGGTTGGTGGGCTGCCAACACTATTGTCTCCTGGCATGACTGTTCTAACTTGCTATATCTTAATAGGTTAAAACATACATGTATCTGATGCAAAATCACCGTCACCTGAAAGAACAAATCACATTCAGATAAATGGGGACAGTAATCATAAAATAAGTGATAACTGTCTGGTCATTCCGCACTCCATACACCACTTTCAGTTCCCTTTAAAGTGAAAACAACTTAAGATACTTTTTCGTTTTGTCTTAGTTTAAATTTTCCGCCTTATACATTTCTTATGCATCTCTCCCATAGGCTTCCTCCACCCTTCTATATCCCATTATCCCTTAATTCTCCCATGTATTTACCCTCTATCACTAACAAACCAATGAAAATTGAAACTAAAAACCCAATGGTTATCAAACGGGCTCTAAAGTATACGAAGCTCAAACCTTAACTACCCCTGCGACACACTAAACTAGAGTAATTTGTTGCAGGTGCCAAAGATAGAAACCGAAAATGAACGGAACCCACCTATGAGATGTCAATCAAATGGTTATTACTATAAGCTTAGCATTCCAAAACTTCGCGGAACACACAATTCATCCATCAAATCCAAACCTTTTGGGATAAACCCAATTTCAATACCAACCCACCACATTCATCACTTCCTTGCTTGGAAAATAAGGTAATACATACATAAAATTTCACATTTCGACGAAATTAAGCAACCCATTATAGTTAATTAAACGCCACGCACTCCTAAAAGTTTCCATTTCAGAATAACACAATACCTCCACCTCAAGCAACTCTGCGGATAACTCGTATTGCCTGATATAAACCTCCAAATCCATAATAAATTTACCAAAGAAAAAAGTTAAAAATAAATAACAAGTCTGCAAATTTTCACTGCCCCAATGAATGATTCATGAAAAATCACAACTTTGGCCCAACCCAGAAGATTGAAACACACATACATAGTGTAGCAGTGCAAAAATATAAAATTTCAACAATTTAAAAGCTGAATACACAGAAACTGTTGAAATTCAAATCTTAAAACCAATAATTTGAACCTAAAGATCGAAAAATCACCAGAGAGAGAGAGAGGAGAGAGAACCCCACCTCGTTTGGTTCCTTTTTTGTGGGAAGTGACAGAGTGAAGCCCAATGGAGGAAACAGGAGACGAACACAAAGAGAGAGAAACGAGAAACGAGAAACGAGAGACGAGAGACGAGAGACGAGAGACGAGAGACGAGAGTGAAGGTGCCTTTCTATGGTTACTGGTTTTCTGGGAGCGGAGAGAAGAAAACAACGAAAAATGAAATCGAAAATTTTATTTTAATTCAATATCATCTCCAAATTATATAAAGTGGTGGAGTTTTGACCGTCGGATTCGTGATTTAGGTTTTTGGGGAACACGTGTATGGCGGCAAGGGTTGGAATTTTAGATGCGCTGTCTTTCCTTCTTTCCTAATTCCTAAACTGCCCTCATGTTCTTTGAATTCCCATCCCTCGTAAAAAAAGTCAATCAATCAAATCCGGCATTTGCATTGGTTATTAAGCTTATTTTGTATTTTGGGCATGCATGTATGTATTGTTTTTAAACATTTATACTACCGATAAATGCTCTAAATTGTCATTCAGTACTACGATTTAATAATATTCTTTTTTACTTGTAAATAAGAGATCTTAAGTTCAAATCTCTTGGCTGGCAAATTCGATACCAAATTAAATTACCTATTATGATTTAGTGAACTCCTCCATCTCCTTAATAAATGCTCTAAATTAATATTTGATTTAGTACACATTTTAACATTGATAAAAACAATAACATGTAAAAATGAAATTTTTAAAGAGTCAAGCAATACTATTTTTAAAATATAAATAAAATTAGTAGGATACTATCATTCTGATGGGGGTGCAACGACACCCCATCATCATGGAACCCATGTGGACCGTTGGGAAGAGGAAGGAGATGGCATTAATATTATTAATTTAATACGTGCATTATTGAATATTTACAGCTCCATTAATTTTAAGAAAAAACAAGTTTAAACGAATTGTGACATGGTGGTGATTGAGTAATGAGTAGACAATAATTTGGAGAATAAATATAATTAATCTAATTAATAGAAGACAATCAATCACTACGAGTGCCTTAGTGGTTGAAGAAAAATTCTAGATTCGTACCCCACATTCTAAATTCGATTTAGAGCGTTGGTGAATCACATATTAATAGTTTAAGAATGTTAAAATGATTCTGTAAGTTTTCTGAGTTCCTAAAAAGAGGAGAGTGACACATAGCATAGAATGCTATGCGTTTCTTTCTTTCTCCTTTTAAGATTCCCAGATCAAATCTCTATATTGTTCTTTCTTTCAATATATTTGGTGCATTCCCAAAATTTGACACTTGGAATATGATACTTTTCGTCTTCGTACTATGATATTTTTGTATAAGACAAGCTTTATCGAATTGACACCTAGCCCAACCCAAGTGCTTTAGGCTGCATAACCAAATAGTGTTGGGCCCTCAGGGTTTGGAGTTTGGATTTCAGCTTATATTGGGCCTTTTGAGGCCCATAACTATTTTACAATTTTAGGTAACTTGTGAAACCTAACACAACTAAGAGAGAGTTATTTTATTTTATTTTTATTTTTATTCCCTTTTTCTTTTAATATATAATCAACAATATATATTAAATCAATCTAAATTACGGAAAAGAATATTCAAACATAGGAAAAACACTAAAACCGACGTTGGAAAAGAGGCCTCATATTGATACAATTGCAACTAGTTAAGCTGCTAACTTTTTGGAGGAGATATGTATTGTCTTTTTACGATTATGGTTGGAGCAAGACCTTGTATTCTAAAAATTAATGAATGATTCCCTCCTATTATGTGATTAATGTGCCCTTGTGGTTGATGTTTGCATGCCAATAGAAAACAACAAAGACGACATAGGAAAAGAGGCTGCAATAACAATCATGCATATCTGACACAACCCGACCTAAATTAGGGCGTGCTGGGCATCACACCCTGATTTAGGTCGGGGTGTGTCAATATCTCTATACATATTCATATACGTTATACACGCAATTTTTATATTGACAATGAAGACAAAAAGCAGAGACATACCAGTCACTATAGGAACTCAATGGTAACAGATCTCATTGCCTGTGAGAGTTCTTTCTCCATGAGAGTATTTCACACTGCCTGTAAACCTTTCAATCTTGGGTTTTTTCTGTGACACTGGCCTTAGTTTCGGTTGGGGTCGGTTGTTGTGTCTTTTTTTTTTTTGAAAAATTAGGTTCTCATCCCTCATTTTGCCACTTCTTTGATTAAAACTTTATTCCTTTTCAATTTTTGATCAAGGTCCTTGGGTATTAATAACATTAT
>JAOTRO020000009.1:506851-520795 GCA_028566515.2 Pyracantha coccinea | reverse complement strand
CCCTGGACATCATAGATCTAGAATCCATGTATCCGCCACAGGAACCGATGTAGCGGTTGAGGAAGCAGACTCACCAGGAATGACGTGTTTCAAAATATTAAAAGATATCCATATTAGACTTTTCTGAGTATAGTATACATTTTACAAGTACTATATCTGATTACAAATTACATGAAAGTTGCAAATATTGGTAGCTTGTTTCTTTGAAAACAAAGCCCGTGCACTCTGGAATGTTTAAGTTGAGTTGGTTAGTTGGCGGTTAAGGCCTTCTTCGGACCAGGGTAAATTTCTTTAATCCTTAACAGTTTAAGGAATGTATATGACATGTCATGAAGTTGCAAAACACAGGTAGTCTGGGTAGCTAATGACAACGATGTATGCATATATATGTGGACTTATTATGCATTCATTAACACATGCATAAGAAATGACCGCATATATATGCATTCATTAACACATGCATAATCCACATTAGGTATGAAGGTATGTGGACTTATTATCTGCCAAATAGTTGTTTTAGTTACTCAGTCTGTCAGGTCCAGTAACTTTATTATTCAATTTATTTGTCTAAATTGTTGCAATGAAAGTTGAGTGCTGAAACTTTACTGGTATGTAATTCCAGGCAACAGCAGAGCGACGAGACTCCTATGGTTTGGGAGATGCTCCTTTACATGTATATCCTCTACTCCCCAGATTGGCACTATCGCAGTACAATGCCCACCTTCCTCTTCCTCTATGGTGCTCTTTTCGCTAGTGTTCATTCTGTGGTTCGTTTTGAGATTGGCTTCAAGGTGCACTATGTGATCTTGTGTCTTCTCTGCGTACCTCGAATGTATAAGTACTACATATACACGCAAGACGTGTGCGCTAAGCGGATTGCAAAGCTGTATGTGGCCACCCTTGTTATTGGCAGTTTGTGTTGGCTGTGTGATGACATCTTCTGCGAAGAGATATCCAGTTGGATGATTAACCCACAGGGTCATGCCTTGTGGCATTTGTTCATGGGTTTCAATTCCTACTTTGCAAACACTTTCTTGATGTTTTGCCGGGCTCAGCAACGGGGATGGTCCCCCAGGATTGTTCGTTTTATGGGGTTTTTGCCATATGTGAAGATTGAAAAACCAAAAACCCAATGAGAGGTTGAAAGCAAAAGGCAGGAGTATAGTTTCTGTAAGATTTCTTCGCAGGTGTGGACCGCAACCAGACAGCCGGACAATCAATTTCTTTCACTCTCTAGATTGGACCGAGAAGAAGGTTGGTTTTTATTGTTTTAGATTGGATCTTGTCTTAATTTTCGTTGTAAAAGTAGGACGTGTAACATATCTATAAGCGCTTTTCTGTTGAGTTGGTCGATATGACTTAATTTTGTTTTCGTTTTTCATTTCTGGAAGTGCAACTCTGGTTCTATCAATTGTTTGCCTCCAAATTTTGAAAAAATTGGGAAATTTCATGGCAGGAGCAAGTTTCAGTTGTATTTGTTGCTTGTCTCGGGCACACCAAGCATTTTTTTGGCACTTAAGGAACCCCTACACGCTGTGTGGCACTGTATATGTACACGCCAAGCACGTTGATTCTAAACAACCCTTGTCCGAAAATATCAAATATCACTTGTGTTAGAAAGCAAGACGAGTAAAAGAAAGCAAGAATCCATCAACAACAACAACAACAAAGCCTTTCTTCCACTAAATGGGGTCAGCTATATGAATCATAGAACGCTAATGCGCTCGGTTCTGTCACATCTTCCGTAAGATGAATCCTAGAAGCAAGAATCCATCGAACTATAAAAATACAATGTTGTCACAAAAGGCCAGCAAAAATTGAACACTACTGCATCACCCAATTTTGCAATGGGCAAGTTACTAATGAATCCAACAAAAGCGCAAGGGAAATTGGGAGAAATGTAAGTCCATCTAGAGTTAATGCCTATGAAACGACAACGAGAATATACAGGGTTTGCGCACAAGAATGCCTCCAACCTAATGGGGGTTGCTCTACGAAAACAGAACACCGCCATTTACAAATATTCCCATGTACAAACATGCAGGGGAGAGGCGGAGAGACGACCGAAAGACAAGTTATTCACACACGATTATCCGACCAGCCTATCCTGCAAGACTTGTTTAAGCTTGTCAAACAGAATTTGCTGCTGCTCAAGCGTAAGGTTCATCAAAATCTAAATTGCAAAGCGAAAAAAGTCAATCCAATTGCTATCAATTCTTGTTCGTTAAAAATTTCGAAGACAGCAACAGCATTACGCACGACACTTGTAGAAAGGATACCTGGTCGATGATCATATCAACTGAGAGGCTCTGAGGCACAACGAAAGACTGATGATAGATATAAGCAAAGATAGCCATCACCATCTACAAGAAAACACAATGGGTCGCGTCATCTAAATCATTCGCTGAAGCCAAACACAAAGACCCCATCGTTTAGAGGAAAATAAACGATTAAAATTCATTATAAAAAAATGATTCTGCATAAGGCCACTTCATGTAGCATCAACATAAAGTGGGAATTGGAAGCAGCAATAATTAGTATGAGAGATTCATTCGGAGTACAAAAGAACAATTTAGAGCACTCCGACAGAAAATTTTTTATTGTTATTATTTAGGAAAATCATACCTGGCAATCCATTCTGTCTGTGATTCCACCATGTCCAGGGATACTATCACCAAAATCCTATGACAAATGGAAGAATGTTAAAATAATTTCAAACAACTGAAGCTTACCATGCAAAATTGCATCAATCCAAATTACAACATCAGAAGTAAACCTTGACTTTAAAAGCCCTTTTAAAGCCACTTGCAAAGAAGCCTCCAAAGGGAGCGATTATTGATGCAAACAAACCGAGACATAACGCATGCCATTGAACTGGCAAAATTGAGATCCCTTTCCAAGGAAACTGCAACAAAAAATAGATAAGGATTATATTTCACTCAATTTATAAGAATCCAAATTTAAATAGCCTATTTAATTGTAGGCATGGCCATAACTGAAGCAGTCTCTGAAAAACAATCATCTAACTGTTAATACTAAGAGGGAGCCTGCTGATCCACTGAAAGAACAGTTAAGATCAAATTTTATAAGAAGCAAAACAGACTGTAGAGACTTTTTATCACATACAATATGCATGTTCTGTGAGCAGTTGACACAAAACTCTTTGGCCAAATAATGACTTCATTATAAAAAAGTGGAAAACAAGTTAACTGATCTCCAAAACAGAAGATTCAATTCACAATTTCTTAGGGATTACCATGATCTATGGTTTACTACAATACACAAACGGGTATGCTGTCATGTAATTACAGAACCAAGAAGTGACACTTTACTCACCCATTGTGGGAGCCATTCTGGAAAGGTATAATACTCTGGCTTAAACAATGGACCAGGATCACAATCAAGCCAACCAGTCGATAAATCCTGCAAGTGCATCAACAGAAACCAGTGGAGATTAGCTACATCAACTGAAATGCTATTTCTTTCCTAAACCAATTGAATAACATGTCATCAGAATCATTACCCCTCTTGGACACGTTAGCCACTTGAAACGACCCATGATATTTGCAAGCTGCATAAACAAATGTTTGTATTCAAATGAATATGTCAACACATTATCGTTTATTCACAATCACATAGAACTTATAGTCAGAATGTGTATACGTCCCAGAACATTGTGCATCTGGTTGAAGCATGCAAACAAAAAGATAGGCTTTACAAGGTCATTTTGATACATTCAAAGAGGAAAACCTTTGGATTAACAAGTCACATAGAAAAAGCCTTCTAAACACATATTTCTATAAGTTGAGATGTAACGTGACCAATTATAGTGGACCTTCAAGTCAAATAATTATCATACTGGAGCATAAGATCTATAAAAATGAAATCAGGGCAATTGGACTGAAACTAAGGTTTATCTTTCATGGAAGACACAAGAAGTCTATCTCCTATCACCCAATTAATTATCAAGCTCACCAAAAATGCTGATATGATAGTTGTAATTGACGCTCCAATGAATCCCTCCCAAGTTTTCTTCGGAGATATCTTGATCAAAGGGGTTTTTCCAAAGAAGAAACCACAGATATAAGCAGCAATGTCATTGATTACTATAAGTGAAGCTGGAAGAAGAAACCTGCATCAATTATGTCTTTGCCTCAGAGAAAGAAACAAAAAAAAGGCAACGTGTGAGTTTGTTCCTACAGAAACTTGAATTACCAGAAAATTCCTTCAAAGATGTTCGCTACAAAGAAAGAGGACTGGGTAAACACAATAAACAGAATCATGTGCGTCCACGCATACTGGCCAAATTGATACTTGTACATCTTCTTTTTTAATGTAAGAATGAACCACATAAATCCTGCACCCAATTATGGGGAAAGGAATAATATCAGTATCATCTGAGTTATATATAAATGGGAAAGGAAAAACACCAACGAAACAAATGTTCACCAAATTAAACCACTATGCATATCAAATATAGTATTAGATGCTGGTCAACAAGAGGCAAAACACAATGAAATCCAATTTCACTTCAACCAAATATTTGGCTATACAGAGAACTTAAATATAAGTTTCTTAAACCTGTTATGTATAAACTCAAACACATCATGTGTAACAAACCTGCGATGTACAAGAAATAACAGACAACCATATGATACTTGATAAGACTGCTGACAAGCTGATATAAAACTTTATCAGAAGTGACAGTGTTCACAAGCCGTTGACTGAGTATGCGACCATAAACAAACAGCATCGCAGTGAAGAAGAAGTGCCTGAGCAGAGAAATTAAACTTGAATAAATATTACAGTAACACTCTTTAAATAACACCTGAACTGATTCTGTGAAGTAAAACAGACTAGACAAAATGAAATGCTACTATTCTGACCAATTTAGATTCCTGAATCCCGGTAGGTGCTTATCTTCATGAGCTTTCCTGAGTAGATTAAACAGCTCCTTCGCCATAAAGATTTGGATAACCACCACCATGGCAGTGATGCAGAGATGACCCAGATATATAATCAATGCAAAACCTCCAATCATCCAAATAGAAGAGTACGCACGTACCAACATTGACCTGTATTTATTACGGTCATTAACCAGTAAATTGCCTCCATTTGTTTTACTAACATCGGGGACAGCCTGCAGCCATACGGGAAATCAAATGAATGAGTACTACCGCCTCACATGCATAAAAATTTTAAATTTAAAAAAAAAAAATTTGGTTTGCAGAAGAGCTCAAAACAAAAAACACATATTGTACAGAAACAACTAAAAGACATGCAAATGATCAGTTATAAAACCAAGAAAAATGAACAAAAAAATAGGAGAAACTCGAATGTGAGCTCTACATTATTTAAACTACCAGAGAAAGTCATATTGTCCCCTACAATTCTTTTAGATATAAAATCATACAGAATGAAGGTAGACAGCCCAACACTCTATCCTGAAAGAAAATAATATAAGTATCCAATTCTAACAAACCTCAGCTGAGCGTCTACGATGCCGAAGTCGAGCAATTGGGGACCTTGGGGTTGGTGGGCTGCCGACACTATTGTCTCCTGGCATGACTGTTCTAACTTGGTTTTGCTCAACAGGTTAAAACATACATGTATCTGATGCAATATGACCGTCACCTGAAAGAACAAATCACATTCAGATAAATGGAGATATAAAATAAAGTGACAATTGTGTTGTCACTATACACTGCATACACCAAGGGCCCTTTTGATGACCATTTTCAGTTGCCTTTTAAACCCTGAGATATGAGGAAAGTATGGGGGAAAAGTAGGAGGTGAAAGAGAAGGGACCAAATAAAGAAGAATGGATGAAAACAACATATTGAAAGTGAAAACAACTTAAAATACTTTTTCGTTTTTGGTCTTTAGATTAAAATTTCCGTACATTACCTTATGCATCTCTTCCACTTACTTCCTCTACCGTTCTGTATCCCTAAATTCTCCCATGTATTTACCCTCTATCGCTAACGCAACAACGAAAACTAAAACTAAAAACGAAATGGTTATCAAAATGCTCTAAGGTATACGAAGCTAAAACCTTAACTACCCCGGCGGCACACCAAACTAGTGTCATTTGTTGCAGGTACCAAAGATACAAACAGAAAATGAAGGGAACCCACCAATGAGTATGAGATATCAATCAAATGGGCGTGACCACAAGCACTAGTCAAGAAACACTCTTTATGAGCTAGCATTCCAAAACTTTGGGAACACACAACTCAACCATCAATTTCAAACCTTTCGGGATCAACCCAATTTCAATACCTTCCCACCATATTCATTACTTCCTTGCTTGGAAAAAAAGATAAAAAATAACAAGTCTGCAAATCTTCACTGCCCCAATGGAAGATTCATGAAAAAATAAGAACTTTTGGCCCACCCAGAAGATTTAAACACACATACATAGTGCAGAAGTGCAGAAATACGAAATTTTAACAATTTAAAAGCTGAATACAACGAAACTGTCGAAATTCAAATCTTAAAACCAATAATTTGAATCTAAAGATCGAAAATCACCGGAGAGATAGAGAGAGGACAGAGAAACCCACCTCGTTTCGTTTCCTTGCTTGTGGGAAGTGACAAAGTGAAGCCCAATGAAGGAAAAAAGAGGCGAACACGAAGAGAGAGAGAGACAGAGAGACAGAGACAGAGAGAGTGAAGGTGCCTTTCTCGTTACCGGCTTTCTGGAACAGGAGAGAAGAAAACGACGAAAAATGAAATCGAAATATTTTAATAATTTTAGTTGTGAGTCACCTTCTAACTGTATAAAGTGGTGGAGTTTTGACCGTCCGATATGTGATTTAGGTTTTGGGAGTACACGTGTACGGCTGGTGTGTGACCCCTTCAGAGGTCGTATCGTAGGTGGGGTTCTGGATGCGCTGGCTTTGTTTCTTTCCGAAACTCCTCTCTCGGGTTCTTTTGAATTCTCGCTTCTCAGTGCCGTCCCACTCCAACGTAAAAAAGTCAATGAATCAAATCAAACTTTTAATTGGTTATTATGCTTATTTTGTACTTTGTGCAATCCATTTATATTGTAATTAAACATTTACCACTATTGATGTCGAACACATAATTTCAAATGTGGACAAACGCTCTTAATCTTGGTACTTTCTGGCACCCCCAATAATTTGAATAATTTTTTTTACATTTTTGTTTTATTTCCCTTACCACTACAACAAAATATCGTATTCATATTTTTCAAAATAAATTTGTCCGTGCGTGGAGGCCAACTCATTTTCTGAGCACCCGAGGGTTCGCCTCATTCTGCACATGATGAGTCCGCATCGTTTGTGCGTCATAGGCCCGTCCTTTTTGCATCCACGAAGCCTGCGTCGTTTTGGCGTCTACGAAGCCAACCTTATTTTCTGTGCGCCGAATCCGCCTCATTTTTGTGCGAGGATCTCACCTCGGTTTGCGTGCCGGAGCCCTTCATGTTCTGCGAGCCGAACCTGCCTTGTTTTGCGTGTCGTGGTTTACCTCATTCTGCGTGAGCTGAGTCCGCCTCATTTTACGTGCGTCGAGCCAGCCTGACACCCATGTGTTTTGATAAAAATGCAAATTTTTTATTTTTGCAAAATATTTTTTCTGAGCTTTAAGTTAAAGTTTTTAAGGAATTTGGAAGCAGGTTTATGGTTTATTGATATATTTAGTAGAATATTTAAGCCGAAAATTTAAAAAATAAGTGAAAATATAGTAGTAAGGCCCAGAACATTATTAAAATTGCATGTAGGGGATGTTTAAACAAAAAAATAGCAAAATATCATTTGTTAAATAGTCTTTCACCTTCTTTTGGTTGAGAAAGATGGTTCCATTAATCAACAATAAGCAATCGTCGTGAGAAAGGATGTGGCATTAATATTATTAATTTAATATGTGCATTAGTATAATTACAGCTCCATTAATTCAAAGAGAAATAGTGTGAAATGAATGGTTCTGGAATGAGTAGACTATATTTTGGAGAAAAATACCTAATTAATCAAATTAATAGAAGACGGGGAAACATGAACATCAAGTGAGCAAGAAGGGAAGCATGCTATGCTATTTGTTTGCTGCTTTCATACTCGTTTTTTAAGATTCCTCGAATCAAATCTCTCTAATTGTTTGTTGCTTTCCCGATCTTTGACACTTGGAATATTTCACATTTTAGTGTTCGTACTATGTTAATTTTGTAAAAGACAAGCTTTATCGAACTGACGCCTAGCCCAACCCAAACGCGTCAGGCTGCGCATGCAAATAGTGTTGGGCTGATAGGGTTTAGAGTTTGAATTTGAGCTTCTATTGGGCTTTTATGAGGCCCATATTTATTCTGCAATTTTAGGTAACTTGTGAAACCCAACACATCTAAGAGAGTTTCTGTTTATTTTCTTCATGTATAAGCGGAATTAGCCAACCTATAAAACACTAAAACTGACATCGGAAAAGAGGCCTCATATTGATACAACTGAAACTAGTTTTGACTGTTAACTTTTTGCGGGGAGATCTGTATTGTCTCTGTTTTTTTGTCAATGGGAGTTTTTATAACAAAGTTCAAAACGACATGGTATAAAGACTTTGCAGCAGATGAAGGTGAGAAAATAACAACCGTTCTATAAATGTGGTAGGTACAAACGGGACGTCACTTATGCATTTAACGCATGATAAAGGTTCCTATTTATACTAAAACAAAAAACTACATAAAATGTGTCTCAGCCAAAAGCTAAGACCCACACAAAGGTGAACTCACAGAAAAACCTAAAAAGCCTAAAGGGAGATTCACCCGCCGCCTGCTCTACCGCATAATTGTTGGAAACGACCAATGAACATAAAATCCAAAAAAGAGTCTGCAGAAAGCTAAACTCCAGCCTATCTTCGTCTCAACGCCGGTAAAATGGAGCCAAACATGCAGATCAATAGTCATCTAAATGCCCCGATCCAAGTAGAACGAAAAAAGCCAGTGGTGTAAGCATTCAAGAAAGTTGAGGTTCGACCTTAGGGTAATGCTAGAGAGACAGCATTTATCAACGCTTAAGTAGTAAACTAATTATCAACTTCCATGTCCTTTTGTTTTTAAAATTTTGTCTACAAATTTAGTCTCTCTAACATTACTCTCGACCATATAACCAATTGGCATTTGGCAATATGGAGAGTAGTCCAACCTCTTATAAGCCCTTGCAATGTATCTCCTTTCACCAATGTGAGACTTTTACCTTCACATCCTCACACCTAAGACCCCAAACCTTTGTAAGGGTAACAACATATAGTTGTCTTCGATAGTAGAGAAGCACGATAAAGCAGCGAACTAGCGTTGAGATGAGGTCCGCCAAATCTAGAAGGGATGGCAATGACGGCCGGGTGTGAGTGGTTGGAGGGTTGACTCGAAACTATGGGAGAGTTAGAGTGAAAAGCCTCAAATCATGGCACAAAAGCCCCAAATTAAAAGGTGTAATACCTTTAACAACGAGCAAAATGCCCGGAGACAAAGCTCATTCACACCACTCGTAAAAGGTGGGTTGCTCCACGTTCTCTGACGGGAATCGGGGAGGGGAAGGAAGAGGAGGAAGAAGGGTTGAAAGGGTGGCTGCCACCGGCCCCAAGCAGGAGCTGGAAGCCGGCGGCTGGAGGGGTTTAAAGTTTGGGGTTTCTTTTAGGTTTAGGGATACCTGAAGGCCCGGATCGTAAAATGTTTAGTATTTTTGAATTCTATAAGTTAATGAACGATCCCTCTTAAAATATAGTTATTGTTCCCTTCTTGTTGGATTATGATGTTTGCATGTCAATAAGAAAACAACAAAGACGACGTAGGAAAAGAGGCTGCAATATATAACAAACTAACAATCATACATATCTCGATATCCACATACAATTTATATTGAGCACAGACAGACCCGTCACTACAGGAACTCAAATATATGCTAATATTATTATCGATATAAATAATGCTTACGGCCACCGCTCAGTGTCAAAGGTCAGCGGTAACAGTTCTCTTTCTTTGGCAGTAGCTTAGCGATACTCCAATTGGATTCTCTGTTACCTACTGAGAGACGACAAAGATTCTGATGAGCTAGCAGATAGATTTCTACAATGCAGCTCCTTCATCTGATGGAATTAATAACGCAAGCATCAAAGATTCAGAGTTGGTTTTATCGCCATTTTTAATTGTCAAAATCTACAATCCAACTTGTAAATTGTAATTAGGCTGTAAGTGTTGGCTTAGTAAGATGAAGAGTAATCCAAGCCACCTACGGTGGTTCTTGTTTGTATACATAATTAAATCAACTAATTGATGATGTAATTAAAGGCGTATTTTGCCAAGATATATCATGCATGCAATTGTATATATGAATTAGTATATATTAACCCTAGTTTGTATGATAACATTCAAATGGAAGCTCCCTCTTAACTCATGCAAGGCGATGATGTTGTGGATAAAGCACGTACACACAAATACAGAAATACTAAACTTTGACGTTACCTAAGCTTTCATTGTGTTCATGAACAACATTAATCCTCTAGGCCTCTCCGTCTAAAATTTTCTTTAAAAATCCCTCCCACAAAAACAAAGTCAATACATTTCTCATCTTCGACATGTTTTCATTTCATCCACGACGAACTTAAGGTGAGTTAACTCTCGTTCGTTCGTTCGCCCGTAGGTTGATTAGTCGTACTTTCTAATTAATTAGTTACGAGTCTAAGAGGGTCAGAAATGGGAGCTAATCAAAGCAATCTCAAGCCCTCATCGTCATCATATGGTGGCCACCATGGTGGTGGGAATTCGAGTCCAGTGCCGTCGATCATGGAGCTGCTGAAACCGGACTGCTTAAAATCGGAGAATAAGAAAAGGAAGAGACAATTGGCACCAGAGAAGAAGAAGAATATTTACAATAATTATACAAAAAATACTGGAATTGTTGGAACAGCTGGGAGTGGGACTAGGATGACAACCCTAGAAGAATGGCTCTTGGCCTCCCCCGGCCACGTCAAGCCAGTTCATAACTACAACATCAACGGAGGTGAATTGTATGTGTTTAGACCCAGCTCGAAAAGAATACATCCAGCTGCATCTTCTTCGTCAAAATTGCCACCTCTCTCTAAAGCAAAAGACAGCTTCTGCCTCGAGAGACTCGTAAAAAATGAGGATAAGAAATCTGATGAAGCAAACTTGATCGTCAATGATATTTCGGCGTCAATGAGCTGCAGAAGTATTAATACACAATTAAGTGAGAATAAAACTCATAAGTTGAAGAAGAAGGTGAGCTTTCGATTGCCGGAAGAAGCTGATATTTTCATATTTTACCCCTCAGAGGAGACCATCAAGACGGACGACAACGATAATGATGAAGACTTTGATTAATACATAATCTACCCTATTAAGATTTCATATCTTATTTTATTAAATACACCAAATTTTTCTTTATCATATTTGGTTTTGGGTTTTGATGTCCCTTATTAAGATGGCGGTATTCCCGTATTATACAATAATCGGTAATGATGCATGTAGCAGTTAGGAATAACTGATAAGATGCGAGTCATGTGATTTTTATATCGCTCCAAAATCAGTATGTACGTATCAAACTTCCATAGATCTTCTATCTCGGCAGCATTTATCTATTAGTTTGCATCAATCAAAATTTTATTTATTGAATTAGAGCATTGACTGCGTTAATCCAAGTCGGCAATCTTCTGTAGACTGTTCTAAACTAAGGCACAAGTCCTCATTGATAAAAGACACAAGACGCACGAAAGTAACAAAGTACTCCTATTTATTGATCCAAATTAATGGAGGATATTCTAACTCTTTGACTGTATATTTTCGTTATGCGACTATAAAAATGAGAAGTAGATAAAGATGATACGTAGGAGCATAGTCGATTTTCATTTAAGACCACAAGTTCGAGTTGGTGTATGAAATGCAGCGATCACTACATGAGATCTCCTCCTGATCCCGCTCCGCTGTAAAATGTGATTACTATGCATGGACCATGGTAGAGGGTACGTACGATTTTCCTTGCTCCTTGGTGTTGTTAGCTACGGTTGCGTTGGGAGAGTAGAAAAGAAATAAAGCATACCTACCCTTCGACAGATTTTTAGTGTGATCGAAATACGGGAGAATATGCCACATGTTATTATACAATTAGAGAGACGTCTGAAGAGAAAAAAAACTCCTCTCTCCAATTGTTTATGACATGTGATGTACCACTCCGTATTTCGGTCATACTTAAAAATTAAAAATCTCTCATACCTTCAACTTTCAAATGCTTCTGCGCTCCTTCTATATGCGATTGGTGATTAAATAATTAATTGTGGAGTTCTTAGCTTTATAATTAAATCAACAAAAGAACTTACAACTTTGGAGAAAATGCAAGAATAGGACAGCATGCTTGATGCTTAAGATCATAATATAAGGCATATGTTTTATATTCGCATGAGATTGTTGGTAATAAGAGTAACGAAGAAAGACTTACATGAAATGAAGAAAATGGTTACATATGTTTTTTTATGGCATTTCGAGCTATTAATACAAGACTGCACTACTCTTTTTATATGACCTTATATTAGTGATTTAGGATGCCAACGACAGCACTGAAATCTTTCATGCAAGTGTGTCTGTCTAGGCCATGAACGAAGTCAAGGTTTAGTGCCTGCTATGCTACATGGAACCCTAGGGCCTAACGGCCTCTCTACGGCTTTGAAGGCATTTAACCACCTCCGAGAAGGAGAAAGACTTATATAGAACGAATTCATCATCACGTGACGTCAGATTGTTCAATAATGCATTGTTATGCGCAGGTTTTTCTCCATGTGATAATATTTTATTAGATTGAAACGTCACATGACGATAAATTCGTTTGATATAAATTGCTCTTCTTCGAGTGACGACAGTACATTAGTCCCCAAAACAATTGAGAGGGGCATTCTCGTAAAAAAGGAGTAGGGCAGTGAACCAGTGGTAGTCGTACACATAGAGGGAGCCAACAAACACACATAGCAGCATCAACCACCAGTATTCCCTTGTTTTGGTTAAAACGAGTGGGAAATTGCTTGGAAAGTAGATCATTGCTAAAAACCGAAAGAGGGGAGCGCCTTTACTCCTGCCTTACGTTATCACTCTCTTTCGCGGTACGTACATTTATATTTTGTTCAAGAAAAAGAGCGATAAAAGGAAGCGCTTTGGGTGGTGCTGAGATACTCTAGCTTGTGAGGTAATGGCTCGAGATGGGATATTGAAGGTGGCGATCGCTGTTTTGTTCGTCAGTGTCGCCGCCGTGAGCCTCGGAGGGAGCTTGGTTGGAGCACAAGTGTACCACGTTGTCGGAGCAGACCGCGGTTGGGATCCATCCTCCGACCTTGCTTCTTGGTCCTCGGACAAAACATTTAGGGCCGGAGATAAGATGTGTGAGTCTTCTCTCTCCTCCTCTCTGTAAAGCTTAATTAGGGTTTGTTTAGTTTTACTCATGTAATTGCTTCTAAAATGGTTAAAACGCTTATGTCTTCATTAAAACCTTAGAAGTGATTATGCATTACAAAAACAATCGCGTTTTACAAAAATCATGTTTTGACATCATTTGATATAAAACTTAAAAGTACTTACTAGAAAAAGTTAAGCTAGAAGGTTTTGAATTTCTGCTAGTCAAAAAACACTTTTAATATAAAAGCAATCGCAAACCAGCTCTAGACGTATCTCAAATTTTGGTTTAGTTTTCTTGGCACCATTAGCCAAGCCATTTGTTGGTTTCCGAAGACAGGAGAATAAAGCGGAAAGAAAGTAATGATACTTTCACGTCTGGTTCGTTATTCGAATTCTTTAAATTACAAGACTCTTGTGTGTGCACTTTTAGGGCTAGCCTACTCCACGGCGCATGGGTACATAGCCGAAGTGAAGAGCAAGGAGGAATTCGAGTCGTGCGATGTAACCAACCCAATCAGGATGTTCACGGACGGCCTGGATAG
>JAOTRO020000009.1:400359-420298 GCA_028566515.2 Pyracantha coccinea | reverse complement strand
AAAATCTTTCGTAAATCAGACACAGGGAGCCGCCGTATTAGTGGTCTCGGCATCATACTTTATGCGGTAAACGAATGGCATTGGCATTATACTTTATGCGATAAGCGAATCGCCTACATATTTAGTTTATTTATTTAATCAGTCTCAGTCACCTGTTAGCTTCATGTGCTACGTGAAAGCTCCAACACTACACTCTGAACTCAAATCCATCGTCGACAATACTCGTTAGCATCTCCAACTATTACTCGATCTGCATTTCCTTCTCTCACCAGACCGTTAATAATGGCGGCAAATGGTAGATTCTCTCCATTTCGTTTCAATTCAAATAAAATCTCCAATTTCTGTCATTTTTTTTTCATATAAAATTAATTTGCAATTTGTTTTGCATAATTTCTGGTGGTGGGTTGTAGATTCGCTTGCTCAGTTCCTCTCCTCTGCCGTTGATGCAGCCAAGAAAGCAGGCCAGGTTAGTCCCCTCCGGCCCTTTACCTAATTTTTGTTTTTATCTAATTTTTACTCAGCAGTAATTGAAACAAAGTGTGCAATCTGTGTGCTATATGATTTCATTGCAGATAATTCGAAAAGGGTTCTACGAGATCAAGCATGTGGAGTACAAAGGCCAGGTCTTTTGACTTGTTTTTCTTGTTTTTAATTAATTGTTAAATCAAATGGGTGTTTGGCAATTGGATCTTAGAAGTATAATTGCTGATTCAATGTTAGTGTAATTTTTTTTAAGTGAAAGATTTAAAATTTGATTACTTGACAAGCATCGAAGGCATGTTAGTGAAAGAATTTCGAATATCTTTTCGCCTGTGGCAGCTGCAGTTAGAATTTGAATGGAGAAAGTTATATTATGTGGTTTTGAGATAGCTCTGTGTTGAGTGCAAGATGTAGCGAAACGAAATTTCGTGATCAAAACTTTATTTTTCTGTTAATCTTCCAATTCTGTTGGGGAGTGCAGGTGGATTTGGTCACGGAAACTGATAAGGCATGCGAAGATCTCATATTTAATCATCTCAAGCAACTTTACCCCACACATAAGGTGAACTCTTCATCCCCATGTATCAGCAAAGTTCCTCATTGTTGCTTAGAATATCATTGTATCTCCTAAGACTAGGTTTTTCTCTACATGCTCTGAATTATTTTAGTCTGTGTTACTTTTAGTTCATCGGAGAAGAGACTACTGCTGCTAATGGTGTAACGGAGCTGACTGATGACCCCACATGGCTAGTTGATCCCGTGGATGGAACCATTAACTTTGTACATGGGTAAAAGTCGCTTCTTGTGTTGTAGATGATTGTTTATTTTCTCCATGCTGATTGCTTATCGTTGCTGTTATAGGTTCCCCTTTGTCTGTGTGTCAATCGGCCTTACAATTGGAAAGATACCTACAGTTGGTGTTGTTTACAACCCAATAATTGACGAGGTTAGGATTCTTATCTCCACTGATGTTAAACTCCAGTGGTTAGCCATGACTCTTGTTCTAATAGATGATACAATTATGAATGGTCAGAATTATAAATTTTCCAGTGAATAGCTTCTGCTGAAATATGAAAACTTGCTCTCTAAGTAGTACTAGCTGAGGAAAGTGTGCTAACTTGAGGTTGATTTTACGTAGCTCTTTACTGGCATACGCGGAGGAGGTGCATTTCTCAATGGAAATCCCATAAAAGGTGATTGTTCTGTTTTTAAGCATCAACTTCACTGTTTCTAAATGATAAAAAAAAAATCCTATTTAGTGCTTAATAATGTTTTGAATTACTGCAGTATCATCTAAGAACGAACTTGTGAAGTCTCTCCTTGCAACTGAGGTATAGAGTTGACTGATTGATGGATGGTGGTTTGTCATTGTTTTACATGAATGGGCTGATTTGCTGTTTCTCTAGCCAATCCCCATGTAAAATAAAACCCATCGTGAATGTTTGAGTTAAAAAATGGGACTAGAAATTGGTAATGATAAAATGTTATAGGATGAGAATGTAAGTTACATTGACCATGCATATTGTGTTGAATACTCTGTGGTGGGATAAAGGTAGAAATTAGGTATAGATTAACAATTTCTTTTCTTGTTTCAAAGACTAGCCAGTTAATGTCACTGTAGATGATGCTTTGGTATATTATATGCTCCTGCATAATAGCACCTGAATTTGTACGAAAATAGATAAGCTGGAATCTGTTATATGCATTATATTTTTTTTCATAAATATGTTAGTTCAATGAAGAGTTATACAGTGGCAAACATGATAAATGTTAAAAACTTTTTTATATTAAAAGCCCTCATATGTTGTTGTACTGGAAGAGCAGGTTGGAGTAAAACGTGATAACCTAACAGTGGATGCAACCACAGGGAGAATTAATCGCTTACTATTTAAGGTAGAACCAGAACTTTCAAATGCTGATCTTCAGAGTTGTGTTGGCATCCCAATTGTATATTAATCTCTCTTTTGAGCAGGTGAGATCTATTCGCATGAGTGGCTCCTGTGCACTGAACCTCTGTGGAATTGCATGTGGGAGGATTGATCTATTTTATGAGCTCGGCTTTGGGGGTCCTTGGTATGATCTTCTTTCTACTATGCTTGTTAATTTTAGTGTCAGCCGGTAAGTGATTGACATTGGTTTTTCGTGTGCCTCAGGGATGTTGCAGGTGGTGCTGTGATTGTTACAGAAGCTGGAGGGTGTGTGTATGATCCGTAAGTAACTTTATCTTCAGCTTAAGATCATTCAAGAATCAATTTGAGTCTGCAATAGAAATAGTTCTCTTTGAAACGTACACTACTGGCAGATCGATAACGTATCTTTTTGTTAACAAAACTTGCATGTAACATCATATGTATACACTTTTACTTACGTCGAGAATTGGATGTAAATTTCTGCATCAGATCTGGTAAGGAGTTTGGCATCACATCTCAAAGAGTAGCAGCATCAAACCCTCTGCTTAAGGATGCATTTGTTGAGGTTTTGCGAGATTCGGAATGAGTCAGCTTCTTCACTCTATCAAATCTTTCAAGATAAACATCCTCTCCATGAAGCAATAAATTGGATTCCCCATTTGATTACATGGGTATAAGTTAATACCCATTGGAACATTGAAATGGTATTTAGGGCATGTGCAATGACATACTAATTGTTGAACCTATTTTGATGACACATCGTTGGCAATGTTCGTATTTGTTGTACGTTTATAGGTTCACAAATGAATTTGATGTTTCGAGTATGTGAAATTAAAGTCATGCGTAGCTCACATCAGGAAGTTGAATATAGAAACAAATTTAGAATGAGATGGAAAAACCAAGCGATATGAATTCCGTCTGTTTTTCTCCTTCTGCACTCTCTCTGGTTTTTGTCCCTTGATTCTTCGATTCATTCAATCCAAGGGCTTCGAAAATAGAGTAGTGCAGGCGTGAAAAAAGAGAGTACCGAAATCATTTCCCAATAATTAAATCAATTATAAAAGGAGAAAATATAGGTATAAATGGGTAAGTCACAAATATATTAAATATCTATCTCGGACAGCATGTCTAATACAAAGTTCAGGCAGGGACTGCCCAAGAACTGATTTACCAAAGAATAACCTCTAATCCCGAACTCCCTCAGCACACACAAACACTCCTGCCATAAATATACAGAAGGGTGCAACAACAAATGTATTCAGAAGGGCTGCGAAAGAGGAGGAAGAACTCGAAAGAGCCATTTCCTCCGTCTAACAAACCATTCCGTGCACTCTGCTTTTCGTCCCTCCGACCTCTAAGCACCATAGCCGTTGACACCGTTCGCAGCATGCGTTGGCTTTTCAGACTTCTTCCTCTTCAATACAACATACCAGGTGTAAGCTTCCAACAATGCAGCTTGGACAGCGAAGGCAATGATCAAGCCGATGTATGCATTCTTCCAGTTCTTGTTAGGCTTCAAGATGTCGAATCCTTCGAAGATGTTGACGATGCTAAGGATGATAACAGCGTACCCGGTTGCGTGGTGGTACATGTTCCAGTAGAATCTGAACTTGTGATCCTTGTTGGGTCTCAGAAGCAAAGCGAACACCTGCATCGAGATTCAGAGCTTTCACTTAGTACATGCTAGGGCAAAGATCAAAGACACATTACAACATTGTTAGGTAGAGAAGGAAGTTGAATTACCTGAAGCGTTCCAAGGGCGAAGAGGGTGATCCCAATGTTTCTGTGCGTGTCATATTGGACGCCGGCAGAATCGCTACCGAGTTTAAGACCAGTGGCCCATCCTGCGACCCCAACGGCGTATGCCGAGGTCTGGCAAGCGGCATGAAGATAAAACCATGCAGGGTCTGCGGACTTGAAAACCTTCAAGTACCTTGCTACCATGGCACCAAGAGGCATCAAGATTCCCCAGCTCACTACATTCAGCACTCCGTGAATCTGTAATTTGTATAAAAAAATTAGGGGATTTGACTAATTCTCAAGACCTTAATTAAAACTCTAAATTACAAACACCAAACAAGTGACCACCGATTCGAAGAAATCTTAACACAATCAAACAGATCCTCCTCAACGAATACAATTAAAGATTAATTTATATTTTCCAGAAGCGTGCATAACCACAGTATCTAGAGCGGATTTCGCTACTTGAGTTCTAATATCTCCTCACGGTTTAAATTAGTTTACACTGATATTTTCCAATAGCTGAAAGGACTAAGTCACAGATGTAATTAAAAAATAAATACTTTTCATATAAAAAAATTAATTTATATTTCATGAATATAATAACAATGAAATATCAAAGACTTTTATCAAGAAAACCAAACAAAGCATCGAAAAATTGTGAATTAATTGAAAACAAGAAAAGATTACTAAAGGATACAAATTTCAGAACATGCAGTATAAGGATCAGATTAAAGCACAGAAAAATTGAGTCAATTCACAATTCACTTACGTTTCTCTTTCTAGTGGTTGAGCTGCCACTGCCGGTAGATGCTGTCTGGCCGGAAAGCAAATCCAAAGTCCCCTTGGCGTTAAGATTGGCGGCGACAGTGCTGTGAATGCCAGGAGCGCCACTCGAAACAGGTCCCTCTTGCCAGACCTGAAGAATGGTGGTGGAATTGGTAGGAAGCGCCCAGGTTGCAAATATGATCATCTCATCGTTGTTCAGATACTCCGCCGTCAAGTCCGTGACCACGTACGTCAGGTTGCCTTCCGCCAGCTTGGTCGTGTAGCCCTGGATCGGCGACGTGTACACCTTCGGGGTCCCACTGGACTGCGGCCAAGCGACGAGAGATTGGGCGCCGGGCATAGCGGACGACGCGCTGTTGAGATCCGGATTGATGGCCCACGCGACCCAGCTGGAGGCGGAGACGCCGGTGTGCCTGTAGGCCATCTGGAGCTTTCCCGTTGACCGGTCAAAGGTCCAATGGAGGAAGGAGTTGAGATGCGGCAGGTCGCTGCAGGTGGTGAAGATCTTGTTGCTGGTGAATTTGTAGTTCCCGCAGGCTGTCGTTTGGGCGTAGGAAGATTGTGAGAAGAGAGAGAGCAGAACAGAGAAGGCCACCGCAAGCCTCAGCGTGGAAGCCATGGTTGCGAGAACTGAAACGTGCTTCTGAAAAAAGTGCTTTTGAAGGAAAATCTCTACTGGGTTCTATTTAACTGGAGAAGGGGAATTGAGAATGTGGAAAAGGTTGAGAGCTTTTCTAACGAGATCGGACCTTTTTGCTAAAATAAGCAAAAGGGGTGTGAGGAAGTTTGGGGTGTTGCAAGGAAAAATGGGGTGTAAATATAAAGAGTTGTTGGTGGCGTGTGGAGTCTTTGAAGTCGTTGGCTAGTCTGTTGAGGAAGGTTCCATTTTTTCATAAGTAGTTTGGAACTTCTTTCTTTTGAAAAAAAATGTACTTTATTTTTTTCTTCTATCTTTTCACACCTGCCTTTGCTTGCTTGCCCAACTTTGTTCTTCGATTTTAATCAACGTTTCAACAAGATAGTCGGTCGGCTTTGAGAAGAACGAAAGGGACTTTGAAATTTCATCTAACGGTTAAAAATAGAGAGTTCATTTTAAAATTATAATAATTTTAACCGTTTGATCAAATTTTAAAGGTCCTAATTGATTGATGTGATGGATTTAGTGAAAAAAATCCAAAAATTATCATTTTCCGAGAACAAGGTCTCTCCCAAACTCTTCGTCCCACATGCCTTGTAAAATAACAGTATATTTCTGTGTTTAAAACATCGAAAACCAAAGCAGTTGATGATTTTCCTTTTTCTTACTTTTAATTGAGCCGCAAGTAATTCAACAGAAAGTTCTCTTCATCTCTAATTAATCCTGTTAAGTCATAAACTGATCAATTAATCAAGCTATCACTATTAAAAGTTCATAATTTCCTTCATAGGATTTTCATTTCACCAATTTAGGAAAGAAATTGTAATAGTTTGACGAGTTAATAATAATGTACATAAATTGAAATTGACGCGTGATATAACCAACTTATATGTTACAATAAAATTAGAAAACTATTACAAACGCTTCAAAAATCTCATTCTACATTTCTCACAAGTGTATTTTTCTAATTATAAAAAACTTGAGGTGTAAAATAAGATTTTTGAAGTGCCAACGACAATTCTCTAAAATTAAATATATTAACATTAACCCTATATCTAAACTCAACATCCGTTTACCCATATCACAAAATGTGAACTAGTTCAAAGTAAGCTAAACTTGACCATTAACACCATCCTAATTGTCCTCATTGGAGCAATTTCACAGGGTGGTGCACTAAAGACATAGACTGACAAAAGTCAAATTAAAGCGACACGCAGGGTCAAAGTACCACTGAAGCTACAGTAAGTACGCGTTGAATCGGTGTTAAAAACCAGGTCAATTGATCAAATCACATATCATCGTACATTTGTACTTGCTTCCTCCGCCTCGGCCTCGCCCAAAACGTTTCGTTTCCCACTTCCACGGAGGCATATGTGGAGGAGACAAAGGGATGGGTTGGGGTTAGGTTTACAGTTGAGCAGGTCAACAGAAAATCTCCACGATTGAAGCCTGGCTTGGCTGCTGTGGCTGGTCAAACAAAACCAAACCCCAACGACGTACATGATTTGACACAACGTCCCATTGGGACCCACAAAAGCCGGGCGAGCAGCCCACAACAGCCGCCGTTCACACGTTCATGCGTTGCCGCGGTCTTTTGTCGTTTCTTCTTCGTCGTCTTTCGAACGCGGCGAAGGCGGTCACATTCAAACAGTCAGGAATATCACAACACAAAGCTTAGATATTTGTAAATTTGCGTCGACAATATTGTCTAAATAAAGATATATTAAAAAGAAAGAAATCGGCATCTCTGTTCGGTCACAGCCCATGCAGGTAGGTACTAACAAAGTTGAAGGCCTGCAGCCTCATTGAATCACAAAAACATCGCAGTTTCATACTATATAAAATGCATGGCCGAACAAAAAGATGTTTTTCCATTACAAATGTACGATTCATTTCTTGGCAGCCTCACTTCTCGTTTTCTGTTGTCTATTAATTAACAGGAATGTGGTTTTCAAATATTTGTTTAACTTTAAGCCTAAGTTTAACGGGTCAACATATATATGTACTAATCAAATTCTATATATCAGCGTCACTCAGAGTCTTTGATGTTGCTTTTCTTTCAAAATTTTATATACAACAAGATGTAATACTTACACAAGAATATGTTTTCGGCACTCATTTTCTCTTTATTCAGGTTTTGTTTATTTTTGTCTCTTGATTCTCTTTTGATTTTTTAATTTAAAGGCTACAAGTAAATAAGAGCTTGAAGAAAGAAAAAAGACAGATGGTTGAATTATGTAAGTTTAAAACGAGAATGTAATTGTTATTTTCATAAATGGAATCTTACCCATATGTGAATTACATTTTTTAAAGAACTCTGAAAATAAAAACTGAAGATATTATATTAGTGATGCATGCATAATCCTAGCTATCAATCTTTTATTCCTTGGTGGAGTAGGTGGGATTAAGACTAGTTAATAGACGACCTAATCTTAGTTAAGCTGAAATTAACAACTCTCTTCTATAATAAGAAGACTTGGCCGGTGAGGAGGATGACTTGAGCGTATTGGTAAGCGGTCTTAATTTCGACCCAAAGCTAGAGAGCTTCGTGGGCTTTCGTACTAGGGTTGTACTCTTTGCATATATGATTAATAATTAATTAATTGTCCATTATATTAATCCATCCAATTAAAAGCTGATTTACACCCCTCACCTACCGTTACCATTCGGTAAGATTCCACATTGATCTGCCTTTTCTTTGGAAGCCTATAAGCCATCATCACGTCAGAATATGGAAGCCTCTCTGTGTCATCCATCACGTGAAATTAGGGTTTAAAACATGAACTTCCGGTTCAAGGTGTTTTTAGACAATAAAAAATGTTTTTAACTGTGTTTGACATAAAAAATTTAAAGGGTTTATATGTCATAAGGCAACCATATATGTTTTTCTTCTTCGAGCGTCTTTTCAAAAAATTGTTCTAGTAAGAATATTTAAGTTTGCTTTGAGGTGGCTGCAAGCGTTTTTTGACAACATAAAAAGCTTTTGACTGCATTTGACATAAAAATATGAAGGTGCTATTATTTCACAGAACACTTTGCTTCTTCATGAAGCTTCGATGTGCTTGTACTAACAACACTTGTAGCAAAATGCTTGAACACAAAGCCGTTGAACTGTAACTTACGTCAAGACCCATCATGTGCTGCCCTAGGGTTACGCAATGCAGTCTTCAGCTTGGGCTTGACCAACTTAAGATATGTCACGATGGGCCAAATTTCAGGCCTCACGAAATTATAACCCAGTTCATAGATAGGTCCCAGCTCGACCACTCCCGAGTGCACCCAGTCGAGCCAGTCCAGGTCCATATAAATTCAGACTCCGAAGTGAACAAGGGTTGAAACCCTGGGAGGCATTTGCGCCGTAAGTTCCTAAGGGGTCACATATGCTGAATGCTCCACACCAGCCTTAAAATTTGCATTTGCTCAAGGGTTCAGACCAGGCTAGATTCCACCCCTGATTTTGTTGATACCATGTAAATTCTTTGATTAATGCAAAACTATCCATCACTATTATTCTTGAGATGATCGAAGGGTTGACAACGTCCCACATCAATGTGATCTCATTCTCATTATTTGTAGTGTAGATTTTAAGACCACCTTGCACTGTGGTTGTGCCATTCCACCACCCCCTATTCACATTGCAATTTCCCCACAATTGGCGAATGTTAACTAGAATTTTCATTAGTTTCCAAAAAAAAAAATCATTATCCTTCTTCTTAGTCCGACACTGCACCAAACGCTTTACTAAGTTAGTCCAGCTTGGTCTAGTCTAAGCCAGTCCAGCTTAGTCCCTGCAGCTAGTCCAGTTCAAGACAGTCCGGTGCAACAGACACACCCTCAAAGAAGTTAGATGGGACTTGTGGTATTTTTTTATTATATATTAGACGATCCATCAAACTTTACACCATCCATTCCCCAACAACAATGGCAGACCCAAATCAAATTAGTTAAACATGCAAAATGTAAGCTTTTATCCATGTGTGACTCATTTTTGACATATCTTTTTACGTGTGGTAAATTTTCAAGTTTAACATATAGACAACACAACAGAGTAACGTAGAGTGCGTGTGGCCGTTTGGCTTCACATGTGGGACAACCTTCTCTAATACTATGAAGAAAATTGAGGTTTTACCATAAAACTAATTGGCAATATAGAAAGTAACTCAATATCTTATAAGCTCAGGCAAGGTCCCTCCTCCTATCAATATGAAACTCATTCTCAACAACCACATGATATTTTAACAAATAATTAACGGATTAACTCACAGTTATATGAAGTTGAACAAAATAATAAGTAAGTATATGAGATTAAAATATTTTAAAGATGTTATAAGAAGTTGTAGTTATATCAAAACATGAGAGGGTAAAATGGAATTTAACCTTAACTTTAAGATGTTATAAGAAGTTGTAGTTAAGTCTTAGTGCAGTGTTTAATTAAACTTGTAGATTAGTCACGTGTGACACATCCCGACCTAGATCGAGGCATACTGGCCGTCACTTGAAGGTGACGTAACCATGTGCACAGTGCGAAAACAATATTAATATAAAGAAATACGGATAAATAAAAACCAAACTACTAGCAGTACTAGCAAGATAAGGTACTAGTGCTAGAATAAGTGTGAAATACACAACCAGAGCATAATTAGTTTAGGTGGCGTCTAGCAGGACAAGTACTAATTAAACAACACCCAAAAGTGATCCTACATTTGTGGTGGACTGTTAGAACCTCTGATAAATCCTCGTAAGCCACCAGAGAGCACTACTACCTAAAACCTGGAGGGGTGCAAAACAGAAAGTGTGAGTGGGCAAAAACAAAGCTTTTCAAAACCTTTTCATATATCAAAAGCGTTAACCCCTCACCGTAAAATCTGTATAATTTCCCAGAAAATAGAATATATATATATATATATATATATACACACACACACATATCTCAACCCTGCTCAAAATAATGATATTCATAAGTATGCCATGCCAAATATGTCAAATAACAGAAATAGTAACTCAGGTGAAATAAGCTCATGAGAAATAACATATCAACTGGATCCCCTGTAGTGGTCTGTATAGTTGAATCTATAGCTCAACAATCAATCTAGCCGAAGTCATCGAAGGTGACCTGTACGTCACTACACCTGCACACGAGTTGGAACCACCTAGAGTGGTCTGTACGACAGGACTGGTGTAAAATAAATATGCTCTAGTGCTACGATCACGTGAAATCGATGCGAATGATCGCCGGTCACCTACGAGTCGAAACTACCTATAGTGGTATGTATGACAAGCCTGTGCACCTAACTTGGATCCAAGGTGAGCATATGGTGTGGGAGGTGAACATCACTTAAAGGACTGTGCCCTAACTCTGGGCGGGAGCACTAACACTGGGGTGCAGGTTTATGAGCTCTCAATCACATCTCACATAATCATCAATTCACATAAATAATCTACAACTCACCTGGTACTTACTTGAGCGTCCACCGCGTCAAATCACATTTGTGCATAATATACTAAAGTATAGTTTAAGCATAAATCAATAGGCATGGCATTTTCAAAACATAATCCATTGAAATCAATTTTCTGGGATAAATAGCAAGTATATAGATATATACTGAAAACCAAAAGCCCACTCACTGGTATGTCGAAGGGGCGTAGCCCCCGATCCTCGATTGGTTACGCTCGTCCTCTGGATAGGTCTCACCTATATGCCAAATAATTGAATAAATGTTATTTAAAAGCACATAAACAAAAATAGCCAATAACTTCTCATACATTGCTAAATGGCGTGTTTGAATATACCAACATGATCTACACAACCTCATAAACATCCCCATATTTTTAGAAAAGTTTTCCGACCCCCCACGAGCCGCCACGCGCCGGCAAGTGCACAGCCACAAGCGCAGCAACGCGTAGGGAACCCTGACGGAATCCTTAACCGCCGTTAGGAGTATTCCGTCGAATATTCTGTTAAAACCTAACCGAATTTAACGGCGTTAGGTAACGCCGTTAGAATATTCCGTCAACTTTGACGAAATATTCCGTCGTCTTCTCCGGTTAGACTCGCCAGTCGCTGTCGCCGTCGCCGTTGCCGTTCGCCGGAAATTGGAAAAATGTTTAAACCTTCATACCTCACTCATTTTTGCACCAAAATTCATGAAAATTGTCTCAAATTAAAGCTTAGAGTGAGTAGAACACAACCTTACCAGATTTAGGACCTAAAGCTCATGGGATCTCACCAGAGAAACTTCGATAATCCGGCGAAGTTTGCAACTCTTCAAACTAGGACTTCCCGACGTCCAAAACTTATGAAAATGCTTCTTCGAGCTTTGTGAAGACGTCCTAAAGCTCCCTAGGACCTTCAAATTCATTGAAACCTTCACATTTACGTGTGCATGAATAGTACCTCAAATCGGAGATTTCAGGTTTCCAGGTTTTTGAAGGTTTCACATCCAAAGAAAGGTACGGTTGTGATCCTGAGCTTGTTAGGAGTCCAAAGATGACATTCTCAACCTCGATCCATGCATGAAAGTGTTGGTTGAAGGATCGTCCGTACAGTTGTACGGAAATGGAAGAAAATCCTAGATAAGGAGGAGAGAGAGAGGGTAAACGGGTTGGGTGTGTGAGTGTAAGTGTGTGGTCCAATTTTGTCCATTCCAACCAACGAAAAACAACCAAACAACTTAAATTAATTCCAATTGGGTCCATACTTTAGGGAATGGAACTAATTGGTCATTTTCCTTAGCCCAATTTCACGAACACAACCCAACGCTCGAGGGCAATAACGTCTTTTCACATAAATTTTCGGGACGGGCTGTCACATAGACTGTAGTAGTAAGTGGCAAATCAATTTAGTTTTAGAAATGTTACATTGATATATTTATATTTATGGCTAAATTTTGTCATAAATTTTTTATTTTTAATTTAGGGTAAATTACATATCACCACTTTGGGTTTAGATGTAATTGCAACATCATACATCATCTTTAAAACATTTCAATCTCATACATTCGCTTTATTTTAGTTACTATTTATACACCTAGCAGTTAAACAATCAATTTGATCATTAAGCGATGACGTGGTAATTGTAGATTTCATATTTTTACTGATATGTCAATTAATTATGTCATGTGAATAATTTTATTTTTTTGTTATTTTTTTTTTCTTTTGAAGTATATTAGATTAATGGGACATAAATTAACAAGATCTTTTTGCAGGATTTTCGAAGTTTGTTATGCTTTAGATTTAATTAGTGAAAATTGTAGAAAGTAGTTTGATCAAATATCTAAAAGCCATCAATGTTTGGTCTAAAAATTTCAAATAAAAATTTCCCAAATTATAAGCTTACGTTGCCATATGATACTATAGAGAGAAAATGACATGAAACGCATCTCAATTCGGGTTGAACACAAGAAAAATTATAAGCTTATCGGAACTTTTTGTTTTGTGTTTTATTTTATTCAAACAATATTGGAGAAGGTACGTCCAACACAGGACCTTGAATGCTAGAAAAGCTCTTAATCAATAAAACTATATTGACAATTTTATTCGAACTGAACTGAATGAAGTTTTCCCGTATTTGGAGCGGGAAATCTACAGAGATAACATTTGATTAAACTGTCGATTTGCCTTCTGAACTATCACTTAGCTTTCGATTTCTTTTTGAACTTTTTAATTGGAAAATTAAGGACTTAAACTAATTTTTTTGGCCTATTTGCCCCTGTTGTTAATTTTTCATTCATTTCATCCAAATTTCTATTAAATTAAAGCATGTGCACAACATGTGAGAATAGTTTGATCGCTTCATTTAGTTTGATCACTTCATTCTTTAGAAAAAAAAAGGGAAAACTAATGAAAATGACTTGAAAACTTTGAGTTTTAACAATAAGAACAAAAATAAAGGATAAAATGAATAGTACCAATATTGACTTTTTAGTGTAAAAATATGATTTTTCGTTAAATTAAACAGTATCAGGAGCTTTTCGTTAACGTTACCTTAAAATAATTGAGAACCTTATATTTCTAAAATACAAACCAACGCAAACACATGTGATTCCATAACTTTTGCAGTCTAACGAAGTGACGCTTTTGTCCACAAAGGAGAGTCATGTGGTGTGCACATGATAAAAGTTAACGTTAATTTGAATGAAATCTATGACAAACTAACGGTAAGAAGAAAATCGGCCAAAAAAATTAGTTTAAATCCTTAATTTTCCAATTAAAAAGTTCAGGGGAAAATCAAAAGTTAAGTGATACTTCATGGACAAATTAGCAATTTAGCCGATAACATTTTGCGAGATTGTAATTCCTCTCTACACCCGAAATCTCTTTGAAATAAAATATACCATTCTTACCACACCTATTTGTACCATCTCTTTATTAGAGAGATGAGGCTAATGCGTAGCAAACCCTACATCTATTAGAGAGATTGTACAAATGATGGTACAAATAAGTTGTAAATGTAGCATTACTCGTTTGAAGACGATCACATACTTCATAAGGTCGGTCGAGCCAAATTGAAAATAACTTTGCTCAAGTTTTGTTTGTTTCTATTTTCCAGGCTGCTCAAGACATATATGGTACATGGTGAAATAGTATAAAAATTCAATTTATAAGATCAGATATGCACGAACCAGTGTCAAAAGGCTTATCAATGACATCTTGATAATCAAACTAAAAGCTTTTTGTACCCAAAATAGACCAAACCTAAGTAAACCATGCATTGCAATGCAAAATCTTTCTTCTATCGACATCCATCAAAACAAACCAATTTCCGCCTCAGACAGTATACACCACAAAACTTAAGGCGAATCTAATGAATCACAGAAAACCGGGGGGCTGCATTGCCTGGAACAAAAAAATTGTATAAACGGTAAAGCATAGGAGACCGGGGGACAAAATTGCCTGGAACAAAAACATTGTATAAATGGTAAAGCATAGGAGACCGGGGGCCGGCATTGCCCAGAACGAAAACATTATATATATATATATACACACACACACATGCTAAAGCATGCTAAGCCACACAAATAGAAATCCTAAAGATTAAGCATTTTAAGCAAGCAAAAACACACTAGTTCATCCAAAGCATTAAGCCACACAGCAGCAAAATAAACTAGTAATTAATTGAAGCATGTCGTACTTAATATGGTAACCATTCAATATCCAACATACTCAAAAACAACAACAAAGTCTCGATGATCAAAATTCTGGAAAATTATAAAATACCCATTAACTTCCAACTTCTTAAAACAAAGTCAATAACCCTTAAACCATAAACCGAAACGAAGAAGCTAAACCTATCCATCTTTCGCTTTCCATTTGCCCCAAATCAACGGTAAGACTTCTGGAATCTAGCACGAGCACCACGACCACCGAACTTCTTGGGCTCGCAGCGCCTCGGATCAGCAACAAGGAGGGTCCTGTCATACCTGACCAGAATGTCCTTAATCTCCTTCTTGCTCTGCTCATCCACATATTTCTGGTAAAAAGCTACGAGAGCTTTGGCGACGCTCTGGCGGATGGCGTAGATCTGGGAGGTGTGACCGCCTCCCTTGACGCGGATGCGCATGTCGACACCGGCGAAGCGCTGTCGTCCGAGGAGTAGGATGGGTTCGTAGGCCTTGAAGCGGAGGATCTCGGGCTCGACGAGCTCGATTGGGCAGCCGTTGATCTTGATGAGGCCACGGCCGCGCTTGCAGTATGTGACGGCGACAGCGGTCTTCTTGCGGCCAAAACACTGCACTGACTCGATTGCGGGAGTCGCCATTGCTAGGGTTTGATTGTACTCTGAATTGAATAATGAAAAACCGTAGACCTACAGGAAGTGGTGTGTGCAGGTAAGTGAGGGCATTTATATGGCCTTGGGTGATTTCTGTATGGACCTAATGGGCTGATGGGCTCTAAGCTGACACCCAAATCCGCACCCAATAAAAAGTTTAGTAATTATATTTGGACCTAAGAAAATCTCCAACCTTAGGTTAAAAACTAAATTTTTTACCTCGGAAAATTTAGTTTTTAACCCAGAAATAGTTTTCCCACCCTTCTGGCCTAAAATTTTAGCCCGAAATTATTAAAAAAAGAACTTAGGCTAATTTTTTTCTTAAATTAAATTACAAAAAAAATGTAAACTATTGTAAATTAATTTTATGAACATTTTAATCTAAAAATATTTAAATTCCAATAAATATTAAAAAATCACTAAATTTTCCACAAAGTAAGCCTTCAACTTTCACCAAACTTTCAACTTTCACCAAAATTTCAATTCATCAACCGTTCAGCACCAAACTTTCAATTCACCAACAGTTCAACACCAAACTTTCAACTTTCACCAACCGTTCAACTTTCATCAATCATCCTCTATATAAACACATGTTCACTATTAGTTGATCACACAACCTTTCAACCTTCAATCATCCTCTATATTCACCAATCTTTCAACTTTCAAAGAGTTTTTGTTTCCTAAAAATTCTCAATATCTCATCAATGGGTGATAAAAGAAGGCGTATCATGGCAATGCAAATGGCACAATACCAAGCAAGGATCGAGATTGAGGATGCAGAATTGTTCAATGCCGAAGTTGAACTTGTCAACTCGTTTATGTAATCTGAGCACCATGACAAATCTAGCCATCGTGGTTCTATCACGGGGCGTTCATATGTGCAAGGTGATAGAGAAGAGTGTCATGACCGAATGATGAAAGATTATTTCATCGAGCGTCTCAGATTTCCTGCTCATGATTTTCGGAGGCGGTTTCGAATGAGGAGAGAACTTTTTGAAAGCATCTTGAACATAGTTGTCAATCATGACCACTACTTTTCAAAGAGGCTAGATGCCACAGACCGACAAGGTCTATCACCTATCAGAAGCTCACATCTATTTTTCACATGCTAGCTAATGGGTGCTCTGCAAACTCAACTGACGAGTATTGCCGACTTGCAGAAAGTACTACTATTGAGAACTTGAAGCGCTTCTGTAAGGCAATTGAAGGCATATATGGAGCCACATACCTCCACAACCCAAATCGTGAATACTTGAAGGGGCTTCTACAAAAGGTAGACAAAAGAGGCTTCCCTGGCAGGATAGGAAGTCTTGACTGTATGCATTGGGAGTGGAAGAATTGTCATACTGGTTGGGCTGGCCAATTCAAGGGCCATCATAACAAGCCAACCATCGCGCTCGAGGCTATGGCATCTTACGACACATGGACTTGGCATGCTTTCTTCGGCGCTTCTAGATCAAACAACGATATCAACGTTCTTTGGTCTTCTCCTTTGTTCAATAATGTTGTCAATGGATGGGCACCAGAATTTCGGTACAAGGTAAATGGTAATAGGTATGAGCTAGGTTACTACCTAACTGATGGTATTTATCCTACTTGGTCTACCTTTGTCAAAAGTTTTTTCTCATCCCGATAGTGCAAAGAAGAAATTATTTTTGCAGAGGCAAGAGTCTTACATGAAGGATGTGGAAAGAGCGTTCGGGATTCTTACGTGCTTTATTAATTAATAAACTTAATTAATAAAGAACATAATTCATACACTACATAAACTTAATAATCATATCCACCATCTTCTCTTGGTGATGGGCTTCGTTGAAATCTTGAGATATAGGGTTCAAAGGATTCATCATCTTGAAACATACTCCTTGAGGCAGACTTTCGCAAAATTTCCTTTTCCATACCACGTAAGAACTTCTTCCTCTCTGGAGTGTATTTACTGAGGTCCTCCATCGTGAATTCAATTTCAAACCTATCTTTCTCCCTATCCGAGATTTCCTTCATTTGCAAACGCACTCAGGCTGTTTCCTCTTGGCGAGTGCCATGGGTTTCGTTCAATTTTGCAATTTCGGTAGCAAAGTGCCCACCCATTGGATCTTGAGACTTCCCTTTTCTCTTTGCTTCCTTTTGCTCATCTCTTCTTGGGGGCCTTGCAAGAGAAAGAGATGAGGTCATTTCATCGACACCTTCATCTCCGGCATTTGTTTGTGCGGCTTCACGTTGAAATAATCTTCCCCATTGTTGGTCCACATCAGTTGCCCACCTCGGACAATCCTTGAGGATGTCCCAAGCATGTTGCAACTTAAAAACTTGATGTTTTGGTGTTATTCTTGTCTTGTAAATTTCCATTGCTTTGTCACCCTATGCAAAAAATACATAAAAAAAAATAGTTGCAAACTAAATAAAATATCAAGAACAAAACTCACAAGTTCTATGGCACTCCTTCCACTAGGCATGCCAACCACGGCTCTCTCCAAACTTCCCTTCCATAAAGTGCATGCTTTGTTGATAGTCTTCCATTGATCATAAACACCACCACCGTCCCGCCCGCCGCCATTGCAATTTTCTTGACACTTTGCAATGATTTTATCCCACAAAACCTTTTTATTTTGATTTGTGCCAACTGCACCATCTTCGCTAACAGAAACTCATGCCAAGCATAAAGCAACATCTTCCTCACAGGTCTAATTATGACCTCTAATATGCTTTCTTGCTATGTTGAACAATTTGGAAATGGAAAGAAATGGTAGAAAGAAAAATTGGAAGAACTGTAGGAGAAAATTGAGTTTTGTGTGGATGTTTGAACAAATACATAGTCATTTATAGAGTTTTTGAGTGAATTTTGAGTTAAATATTTATTTTAATTATTTTAGCTGTTGAATTTAAATTTGGGCCGTTAGATTTTTTTTTTACCGTTAGATTTGATTATATTCAATCTCAGTCGTTAGATTCAATGTATTTCAAAATAATATTTTTTTTAAATTTTTTTTTTTTGAATCTGGACCGTTGGATGATAAAAAGAGCCGTTGGGTTTGGTTTGAAGGCCGACACATTTGCTGACAGCAGGGCCCACCTTGTCGGGCGCTGAAGGGCTCAGCCCGCGTGGGGCGAGTTGGGCGTGTGATTGGGTCGAGGATGGGCTAGGAAAGGGAGAGTCCATGGATTTCTAGGGCTATTTCTTGGGGAAAATTTGGCCTTAATTGGCATTGGCTTTTAGCCCAAAGATTTGGCTTGGCTTGGCTTGGCTTGGCTTCGGTTGGGTTTGGGAAGGGGGAATAGGGGGAAATTTTGCATTTAGCCCAGAGTTGGAGAGTCTCAGGATATGTATCATTTTCATCGATGGAACTGCATCTACCCTTAGATACTATATATATATATATATACACACACACACACACTAAAACTCAACAAAAAAAAAATATTGTTCATTAACAATGTACGGGCGGAACTGCCTTCCAGTTCCTTTGTATAATGACCATATTACCCTTTAAGTCATCGGTCTTCCCATTTTCCGTTCTTTTTTCTCCTTGGCGCGGTAGAAATGTCGAATCACGCTTGTGTCCATACCACCCACTCGTCGATCATCTTTGAAGCCTCTCTGCTTGGACTACATATTCTGGACTATTCCTTTAGCTTCCACCCTTCTCTCTCACAAATCTCCGCTTTAACCAAGCCAGTAGATGCTTTTAGTTTGATTCGAAGAAGATATTTACCCAGAAAAGCTAGCGTTTCTTGGTTAGTTCTTCGGATCTTACATTTGGGGTTTTGTTTTGTTCAATTATGGGGGTTTTGTGATTTTGGATTTAGAAGTGGGTTTTGTGTTGAAATTATTATTATTATTATTATTATTGTGATTTTGCGGCATTTGTTGGTGAGAATTGGACTGCCGATGAGATCCAAGGGCTAATATCAGGATAAGAGAAGATATTGAGAGATTTTCCAAACTCTCCAGCTTCACTGAAACACTGTGGCTCTCTGTTTTCTCCGGAGAAGAACAGCAGCAAGTGCGATTCTTCTGTCAGGACGATGCAGTGGTAGAAACTACTGCGAGTGTTGCTGGTGAAAGCTGATGATATTTGGATCTTAGAGTTTAGTTTTAATTGAAGTTCTAGGGTTACCGGATTCAAAATTAAGAAATAGTAATTGATTATAGTTAAGCATACAAAATATTGTGTATGATTTTCATGTTGCACATGAGATGTTAAAATACAGCAATTTTAGTCTTAGCCTTATTGATAAAAGCTGTTTCATTGGTGTATTTACACCTTTTTTTTGTATTGTGAATCAGGCAAAATTGAACCGCCACCACATGTGCCGCAGTCGCATCAAAAGCTGATTCTCCAACGATGTCGTTTTCTAAAGCTCTTTCCACTCAAGGTACGCAATTTAGAGTTTTGGCCCCAAAAAGGTAGCATTTACTGCTAAGTTCTTCAGCTAATTTGGGGTGGGTATTTTTTTGGTTTAAATATTATGTGTGTAGAAGTGTAAATTTTCCTTTCTAAATGGGTTATTTGTTGAAATTTTATTTTTGTGATTTTGGGGATTTATGTTGAAATTATTGAAAAGGATACAATTCTTAAAAGAATTCAGTTTACTGCATACTCCTTTTCAAATTCA
>JAOTRO020000009.1:311771-322209 GCA_028566515.2 Pyracantha coccinea | reverse complement strand
TCTTCAACGATTTGATTTCTTCCCTTTGCTTCAAACACAAATCCTTCAGTTTATCCACCTGCACTTTCCAAACAACCACACTGCCTCATTATCAAAAAATCGCACCAAGATACACCAATTTATCACAATAAATCAGAACATTACTGCTGAATTGTTCAAAAAGTTTTGAAATTTGCCATCCTAATTACTTAATTCCTAAATTTCCAAATATCGCACTCCAATCTTATAGCTGTAAACCTGTCAAATTTTCAGAAAGATCTGTAATTTACTGACAAATGATATCAAAAAATTAAGCTTTAAACATTTCAACTTTGAGAGACTAATTTCTTCCTCATAAAAACATAGATTGAACAAAGAAAAACTGCAAAACTTTTTGAACTTTGGAACGGAATTAGTAGGTGAAAAACTCACTTCTCTGTTCTTTTCTTGAATCATTAATTTAAGCTCGGTAATTTCAACTTCTTGCTCCTTATTCGAATTCAAGAGCTCTCTCTCACTCCTCAACACCATAGCCAGCGTCCTGGTGTTCCCTTTGACCTCAGTCAAGGCCTTCACCTCCTTCTTCTTATCCGCCGACGCCGTTCCCGCTTCTTTTCCAAACAGCTTCCTACCAAGCGCCGCGAAATTCGAACCCGACCTGTTTTTAGACGGCTTTTTCAACCCGCCGGCGATCAGATCCGACGGAATAACCAATCCAGTCGGGTTAATGGGCTTGGGCTTGGACGTCGACCGCTTTTCCATGAACTTTTTCACCATCGTGGAGATGTTGGGATCCGAGGGCTTGGATTTGACGACGGCGCGTGAGGAAGCGGGATGCCTGAGCTCTCTGGAAGACGAGGGGTCGGAGAAGTGCGAGGAGGTTGAGGAGCGGGCATCGTACGAGCTGTACCGCGACGAGGGCTTCATTGTGAGCTAAAAACTTACTCAGCTCTTCTGCTCTGGTAGTCTGGTAGGGTTTCTGAGGAAGATGGAAGGACCGAGCAACTACAACGGATGCCGTTCGGATGAGTTTATGAAAGAAGGTGAAAGAAGACGGGTGACACGTGGCGCTGTCAGCATCGGGTGTTTTACCGCTGTCTCAATTCAAAAATTTTTGCGCTACCCGCGCCGTCCGGCTTCGTTTTGTTGGTCGTGTAATGCCCCTCGATCCGTCTCTGTATTACGGAAATGCCACTACATGCCTACAGGACAATGGCGAAATGGGCAAGCTCAGCAAACCCAAGTCCTCACAAACCCAGTTACAACGTACGAAAGCTCGGCCCAAATCAAGTCCATTTCAATATCCACTGGTTTTTCCTTTCAGACCAAAATAAAAACTCGTTCTTTTCTTGTCTGGCAAACACCATTTTCTCGCCAACCAAACACAATCCAAGCGAATAACGCAAATAAAAATCCCAAACTCGGATTTTACCTATAAACTACTGCACTACACTCATAGTCAAAACCAGGCATTATTTGCAGCCTCTGAAAGCTTTGAGCTTTTTATGACGCGCAAAAACCCGAAAACCCAAATCTTCACAGAGGAGGGAATATCTCACGAGTGTCTGAATTTCTGAATTGACCCATTGATCCCAGCTCGGAAAACTAGCGGACCCAGTTTACAGCTTCGAATTTTGGGGGTTGAAGAAGGCTTCTTGGATATATACGTGCGTTTGAAGTTTGAACAGGCGCAGTTAAAGCAGGTGGTGGTGCTGCTCGCGAGCTCTCGCAGCTTCAGGAATCAACGATATGGGTCGTTCTCGTGGAAACTTTCACTCTGATGAGGACCCCACTCAAAGGTTTTGGTTGGTTTTGAGATGGTTTTGAATTAAAGTTTTATTATTTTTTGTTGTTAATTATTAGTTGAAGTTGCATTTGAACTATGCGTGGTTAGGGATTTTGATTGGTGTTTGGGAAAATTTGGCATTTGGGGTACGTTTTGGAGCTTTGGTTTTGTTAAAGACATCTAAAAGTTGTTAAATTGTTATACAAGAGAACGACTGACTGTTTGGTCAACTGGAAAATGTGAACTTGCCTGGAATTTTAGTCAATCCCAGATGCCTTGTAGGATTTGTATTTTCCCGGAAAATGTAGGGAAGCCCAAGTAGCAAGTTATAATTTTGCAAATGTTTTGATTTTATTTTTCGCATTGTTTCTGCTCATCAGGCTGCCTGTGCCCTATGACATAATTCTTTACTCAATATCCGGTTTGCTACTTGGATTCTACTGATGTTTCATTATCTTTTCAAGACGTTTATTAAGTTTCTCTGCTTACCAACTTTTGATCAAGCAGATCAAGGAGAAAAAAGAATGCATCCAGTGGAGAAAATTTAGAGTCTTCAGCTGCAGGTACTTTCCCCACTATCGTGTAGTTATAAATTGAATCTGTTTAAAAGTGAGATGTTACAAATCATTTGTAATTTGCTGTTTCAACTTCTTTCTATGGTCAACTTCTTGTTATAGTGGTTTTACGATGTTATAATCAGGCCAACAGAGAATCACTGTCTCCTCTTTATCAAATGACATTCTTTAATTCATTTGTTATAATCATCCAAAAATAGTTATGTTTTCTTTATTCATTCGTTATTTCATTTCAAATTTTCGAAATTTTGGGTGCAGGTCAGGGAACAAGTGAAGGAAAAAGGGCTTACCACTGCAACTATTGCAATAAAGACATCACAGGGAAGGTCCGAATCAAGTGTTGTATGTGCCCTGATTTTGACCTATGTATAGAGTGTTTTTCCGTTGGAGCTGAGGTGACATCCCATAAAAGCAACCACTCTTACAGGGTTATGGTTAGTATTAAGATTTCAGTCTCTTTTTTCTTGTATCTTGTTAAGTAGATTTCTCCGTGGTTTTTAATTATTTGATAAGCAATGTGAATGAAGTGTCTTGTAAGATAGAAATTAGTGTATCCCTGTTTAAGAAACTATCTAACAGCTAAAGAGTTAGACTTCCTTTTTCTACGAAGTTGAGAACTTGAGAGGAATATTATCATCTAAGACTTTATCTTTTGACTTACTCTTTATGTTCTTATATGTAACTGAAACTCTGTATGTAAAATGCTTTTCTAATGGTAAAAACAATGTCGACTTCCTTTTTCTACAAAGTTGAGAACTTGAGAGGAATATTATCATCTAAGACTTTATCTCTTGACTTACTCTTTATGTTCTTATGTGTAACTGAAACTCTGTTTGTAAAATGCTTTTCTAATGGTAAAAACAATGTCCAGTCAGGCGTTTATTTTTAACTTATTTCATTATATATTTAATTTTTCTCACAACAGGGTTGTTAGTCTAGTTTTTATCACTAGTTTTTATCCAGTTATGATGCAAATAATAGTGACAATGAAATGCATCCCTCACTGCACTTACGCTTACTTTTGCATTTCCCCTTCAACAGGATAATTTATCTTTCCCACTTATTTGTCCAGACTGGAATGCAGATGATGAAATACTGCTTCTGGAGGTATTTTGATTTGTTTTTAATCCTTCAAATGCAGTTGCTAGAGATCCTTTTATATTCGACTTGTATCTAATTTCAGTCTTTGTTGTTTACATTCCTTATTGTAGGCAACTGAAATGTATGGATTGGGGAACTGGGCTGAAGTTGCGGAGCATGTTGGGACTAAGAGTAAAGAGCAATGTATAGAACACTACACAAATGTTTATTTGAACTCACCGTACTTTCCTCTTCCGGTATAATGAAATTTTAAACAAGTCAGTTGTCTTTTGAGTTTTAACTTTTGTTGAGTTTTAACTTTTCACAAAAGTAATCAAGTTTTGGAATATATTTGTTCAAGGACATGTCTCATGTAGTTGGAAAAAATAGAAAGGAGCTTCTTGCTATGGCTAAAGGGCATGGCGAGGACAAGAAAGGTTAGTGATGATTACTTCTTCTCTATTTTTTGGTGTTTTTGTTTCCTTCCATTCTGAACCAGTAGCATGTTCGTTAAAAAATTGTTTTCGTATTGCTGGACTTATGCATATAGGGTGGCTGATGTTATGCAAATGGTCCTCACATTTAATGATAAATCTCATGGAAGACACAGATTAGTTGAATTTCCCGCATTCGGCTTTTATATATTTCTCTTCTACTAAAATAAGAAACAACATTTAAATTCTGGTGAATTAGGAGGTACATACTTTGTAGTTTAAGTGTGCCTTCTGGTTGTTTTGGTTTTATATTTTTTTCATTTTATAGTTGGTGTTAGTTTTTCTTATTATCAAATACTTGACTGTTATAGGATTTCCTACGCTGGGGGATAATAATGTGAAGGAGGAATCTCCATTTTCTCCTTCAAGAACCAAGTATGGTCATCATCCCAATAGATTCATAATATTAGACTATTAGTACACATGATACATTTTTAATGGGAGTTTTCTTAATTTATTCAGAGTGGAAGATACGCACAAAGGTGGCTCTTCTGGCCATTTAATGTCTAGCATCAACTCTGGTCAGATAAGATCTATCCTTGACTCCATGTTAACGATTTATCAAATAAAGATGACCTTGGACGAATCTCAGGATTATTCCTTGCTTTCCTGTTATTCAGATGTAGAATCTGGACTTCGCTCTAGTGGTGCAAATGTTGCAGCAGCTGGTAACAAGAAACCATCCAACATGGCCCAGGTTAAAGATGGTCCCAGTGTCGTTAAACTGGAAGGTGATACAAAGTTTCCACCAATAAATTGGTTACATGCCCTAACATAATTTGAAACAAGTTTAAATACAAAGGCTAAGAAATGATGGTTGTACTCTGTCTGTTTGCATGTGTGAGCGTTTATTCTCAGGTAAATCACATGACTGATGTTCTCTAAGATGGAATCATGTGACACAAGAATAATTTTTCTTTTGTATCGCCAACGTCTACTCATCTTCTAGCTGTATGTGATTATTAAGTTAAAAGTATTGGTGCGGGGTCCATAATTCTGTATGGTAGTGATGAATTACTGAATCTCACTTGTTTCTATTGTTTCTGGCAGATCCTCAAGCAGAAAGGAAAGGAAAGAACCCAAGTACTTTGGGGAGTAAGGATCCTTCTTTAGTGGAGTTGAGTGGCTATAATGCCAAAAGGCAGGAGTTCGATACTGAATACGATAACGATTCTGAGCAGCTATTGGCTGACATGGAGTTTAAGGATACTGACACTAATGATGAGCGTGAGCTGAAGTTAAAAGTGTTGCGAATCTATGCAAAGAGGTAGTCACTCGCTAAGTTGATTTTGGTGCATATTTATATTTTATACTCAGATTAGTATATCATAACCATTTATTTCATAGAACTTGACGTAGCATAACGCAGGACAAGTTAACAATAAGTGAAAAAAAGAATATGAAATTTTAATATTAATGCAATTGATGAGGATTTCTGTTTTGTGTGTGATTTTTGGCTCAACTGCTTTTTGTATTTTTGATGTACATTGAGTAGAAATTGAGTTTACTCAGCAATATAACATGACCCATTGCCTGAAGTTGAGATTTGACTCGGCAATTTTACTTAAAGCTGTTGATGTTTTTACCTTCACGGGGATAATTTGTTTGCAGACTTGATGAGAGGAAGCGTAGAAAGGATTTCATACTGGAAAGAAATTTATTATATCCTAATCCTTTTGAGAAGAACCTATCACCTGAAGAAACGGCTATATGTCGACGCTATGATGTCTTCATGTGTTTCCATTCCAAGGAAGAGCATGACGAATTACTTCAGACAGTTATTTCGGAGCATCGCACTTTGAAAAGAATTCAAGAACTTAAGGTATGATGCTTGGCAGGGGACAAACTGCTTTTGGATATTAATCCATTTTCAGTTACCAATTGGAATGTGTTGTCCATTTTCATGGACAAGAGCCATATCTTTCTTTTCACTATTAAATCTATAAGCACTTGTCTTGTAGCAGACGCGCAAAAACACATGGCTACGGCTTTATTAAGTCCTTTCTCACGAATCTTGTAATATAATCTTGCAGGAAGCCAGAGCTGCTGGTTGCCGTACATCAGCAGAGGCAGATATATATCTTTTACAGAAACGAAGAAGGGAAGCTGAAGAAAATGCTCGCAGAGCAAAGGATAGTGGGCAAGTTGGTCCAAGCAGTCAGGGAGGTCCAAATTTGTTCATGTCCGTGGAGTCTGTTGGCCTTGGCAAGGACTCAAATTCGAGGCCAGCTGGACAGGCCACTTCAGGCTCTGCCAGCGATATGGATACAGTGGCATTTTATGGATCAGATCTACTGTCTGAAGCTGTAAGTATTTATTTACCAACTCATTAGTTTGTCAATAAGCAAGCCCACTTAACTGCTGCGCGCTCCTAATATTGATAGGGTGTGTTCTTTAATACTCTTTATGTTTGTTCAAAGCCTTTCTCTGAAACAATCTACATTTTTGTCCCATGGCAGGAGAAACGTCTCTGCAGCGAGATTAGATTGCCACCACCCGTTTTCCTTAAGATGCAAGAAGTTATATCAATTGAAATCTTCAGTGGCAGAGTCAGTAAAAGATCAGATGTCCATCATCTGTTCAAGATTGAACCTAATAAGATTGACAGGGTTTATGACATGCTCGTGAAAAAGGGCGTCGCTCAGCCTTGATAGTTGACGCTGTTGCAGGCTTGGTGTTGTTTTTGTTGTAAATTATTTTCATATGCATCAATTTTGTTCCAGAGAAATAACAAATTTGCAAATGCTTCTGCTATACCAGTTTTCTTAATCTCCCGATTTTCTTAACCACCCTGTTCCACTAGCTTAACAGTAAAATATGAAAGATTGGCGGTCTCTGCTTTCCTTATTTTACTTACTGGTCATGTGATCTTTCACTTGTCTGCTATGTTCGTAATCATGTAACAAAAGGTTACAAACATAGAACATAGTGGTTGCGTGAAAGATCAAACGATTGACAGTTACGTGCGTCTACTTAAGTTAAAGATGTCTTAATCTTTACATGCTTTACAATTAGTTCCGAAGACACAAAACTATGACTCAAAAGATACATATATAGGGAAATTTTCAGAAGTTGCTACACAAGGCATGTGTGCAAAAGCACACACCAATTACCCCTGCGAGTTAATTGCTTACTGCCCAACACCTGATCACCATTGGATCACATTTACTTGGAGCACTCGTTCATATAAATAAAAAATAAAAAATAAAAACTTAAAATCTATCAGATATAAAGCTGTACAGCTTCCAATTCCCATGATGTTAGAAACTTGATGGTTCTTTTCCCTTTTCCCCTGTGCCGACGGTTCGTCTTATCTACAAGAACCATGTACCTAAACCTTCCAAGATCCTATCAGCAAGGTCAAAATTCTAGACCTCAGCCACATGCAGCCACTTCTGTGGCTTCTAGTGCTTCACATTTCTCAGTTCTGTTGCAAGCACAATCATCACCGCCATTGCCATCGCTTGAATTGTTAATCTCGTCTTCATTACTGGTACAAGGCCACTTCCGCATATTCATTCTCGTCACCTTTCCCAACTCCTCATCCAGTGGGGCTAAATCTGGTGATTCCTGTTTCTCTCCAACAGCTTCAAGTTTGGAAGAAGCTTTTGCCATAGAGCTAGAAGAGACTGATAAGAGCTTCATGCTAGAACTGATATTTTCAGATACGTATGAGAATACATCAGGCTTTGCCTTCACATCAACCCATCTGTTCTCCACCCAGTCTCTGGAAGCCCTAACATCCTTTCTCTGGAAACTCATAAGCTTCTTCTCACCTAGGATACATTGAAAGAAACATCACTCACCCCAATAACTGATCGGAAAACCAGATTAAACATTTTACCAGTTTCAATAAGTTCAAGTCAACTAAACAAAGCACTCTGTGAAAGGTAAAAACATAATTTGAATCAAATAAAAGCAGCTTTCCATCTGAAAGCATACCAGGGAAGTAGACTTGTATACCATCAGTCCCAGAAATGTTAGCTCCAGTAACAACACCTTCCCACCAGCCATCACACCACCACGCATCGACTGCTACTCCAACCTCAAAACAACCCTCTCTAGAATCATTGAGACGACAGGGTCGGATTGTCAGGCGGCCTGAGCATCTCATGCCTAGTTTATCAGGAGCAGCAACTTTGAAGGCAGGGACCCATTCCTACACATTAAAAAACATGTGAAGATCTAAGATTCTAAATTCATTCAGCGATTAGTTTACACAAACAAGCCAATTACCAAAAAGATAAAAGAAAAAAAAAAAAAAAACATTTCTTGCAAATGCGCATGCTAGAACACAATGTTGACTAATAGGCAATCTGTTTTTATATTAATTTGACTCACGGAGATCATGCACTCAAATCATGAATAGATGAAGAGCAACCAAGCTATATAGTAACATTTACAACAACAAAGCCTTATCCCACTAAGTGGGTCGGCTGCTATATAGTAATACTAAAACAATGTTTTCCCATGCTCCCTTCGTTCTAAAATGAGCCAGAAAAGAATTCAAAACAAAGATGTCTAGAAGACTGCTTACCTCCAGATTGCCAGATCCATCCACATCTTGCAAATCATCATACTGAACTTTGAGAAGCTTTTGAGATGTCTGCAAGACCTGACACCTAAACCAACATCCTCGTATGCCACTATCCTGACAGAGCAACTCTATCTTTTCATCAACCTTAAAAGAAACTGGGCGTATGGGCTCCGATCCAGCAATCTTAACTCCCATGGTTTTCCTTGATAATTTTAATTTCAACTTTGGGTATGTTGGAACGCAATTTGGTAAATGATTCCCAGTGACCAAATATTTAACACCAGAATGTCCCTCATTCCCCTTGCTGGTTCTGTTTCTCTTAAGGCTCAGTCTCAGAGGATCATCAGGTGCTAACTCTACCTCATCTTCATGACATAATTTATGGTACTTGGCTTTGGCTTTTTGCTTGGAGATGTGGACATCTAGAGAAGACAGAATTGCTTGATTAGAATACCCGCGCAATTTAGCAAGACTGAAGGGCTTAACCTTGTAGTCCCCAAGTTGCCGACAGCACATAAGGATTCCAGAGGAAGATTTATGAGCTACAACAGCCAAGCATTTTTCGTAGTGTTTAGGAGTCAGAACTGTTGCAGGACCACCAACACACTCAGCATTGATCACCTGAACATAAGGTGTGATAAAAACTTCTCTGGGGTGTGGATTCAGATCAGGGATTACACCCGTGACTTCCCAAGTGTGGTGAAACCAACGCACTTTAACCTTTTTCTGCCCTTTCTTGTCTTCATACATGTCTTCCACGTAACCTAGGTAGTGGCTTTCTTCTTCCAAAGCCAATATAAAGACAAAGGAATGGACCTGAAAATCAGGGTTACAATAATAAACATTACACAGCTTATCAATGCAAATTAAAAAGATGCTACTTAAGGAAAGAAGGAGTGCCACTAATGTAGAAATTATAAGTTGTACAACAAAAGAAGTAAATCATTTGATGCTTACAGAAATGGTAGCTCCATTCCTGTGAAATGCAGGGTAATGCTTGAGTAGTTTGGCACAAATCCAGGCAATACCAGACCATTCAATGTCTGAATTGTGAACTTTCAATTTCCTTGGAACCTTGAAAAGAAAAAAGAACTTAGTAAAATATATCTATGAACCCAAAATCCAGACTTAGCAAATAACTGTATGTGAATACCATCTGATCAGGCGTATAAGTTTGGCGAGCACCGAGTCCAGTAATTGGCAATGGTTGTGTTGTCTCATCTGCTGGTGAATCTGTTATAGGATGAGTAGGTTTGCTTTAAATTATACTTCAAAGTCAAATGAGCATTAGTAGAGTAAAACGTGACAAAAGACCATACATGAATATAAAGGCATAATGCAAGAACTGATTTTGGGGATTTGATAACTCAACAGTTTAAAAAATGCATATCAACAAGTGACAAAATAGCACCATGGTATGCTTTCCAATCTTGACTAGTCAGCACAAAAATGGATGAGAAAGAAAGGTACACAAGCAGCCAGCTTTCTGAACTTTATTTAATGATCAATGAATAAGGTGAACAAAAAGTTGATTTCGCAATATTGATTGATTAAACCTTACAAAACCCTGTAACCACAAAAAAGCCTTAGAAAACCCAAAAGGTGACAAATCATTATTCAAACCTATTAATGTCCAAATAACTTAATGCTTGCATTTAACGTTATGGCTTTAGATGAAAACTTTCTTATAATAACAGAGGTTGAATGGAATGAAAAGGTGTGCCATTTCTCAAATCAACAATTTCAGATGTTACTCAAAACAGGAAAAGTTCAAATTAAATATGCAAGTCTATTGCTACCCACTTACCATGCTGTATGATACATTACACTCGGTACATAGTCTACGTTGAACAGAAGCAAGGCCTCCACAGCCAGATTCTGAATTCCTAGGGTTGTATACAAATAGACTACTTACAGGAACTAAAATCTTCCCAAATTTCACAGGTGAGAAAGCAAAGCTCACAAAATTAGGATTTTCCACCCATGC
>JAOTRO020000009.1:298038-311671 GCA_028566515.2 Pyracantha coccinea | reverse complement strand
CCCAATAGATTCATGAGGTAGACTATTAGTACACATATGATACATTTTAATTTTGAAATTTTCTTAACTTACTCAGAGTGGAAGATACGCACAAAGGTGGCCCTTCTGGCCGTTTAATGTCTAGCATGAACTCTGGTCAGATAAGATCTATCCTTGACTCCCTGTTTATGACTTATCAAATAAAGTTGATCTTGGACGATTCTCAGGTTTATTTTTTGCTTTCCTGTAATTCAGATGTAGAATCTAGACTTCGCTCTAGTGGTGCAAACGTGGCAGCAGCAGCCGGTAACAAGAAACCATCCAACATGGCCCAGGTTAAAGATGGTCCTGGTGTCATTAAACTGGAAGGTGATGCAAAGTTTCCACCTATAAATTGGTTATATGTCCTAACATAATTCGAAACAAGTTTAAACACTAAGGCTAATAAATGATGCTTGTACTCCGTCTGATTGGATGTGTGAGCGTTTGTTTTCAGGTAAATCACGACTGATGTTCTCTAAGATGGAATCATGTGATTGAAGAATAATATTTCTTGTGTATCGCTAACATCTACACATCTACACATCCACTATCTATATGATTGTTAAGTTTAAAGAATTGGTGTGGGATCCATAATTTTATACGGGAGTGATGAACTACCGAATCTTACTTGTTACTATTGTCTCTGGCAGATCCTCATGCAGAAAGGAAAGGGAAGAAACCAAGTTCTTTGGGGAGTAAGGGTCCTTTAGTGGAGTCGAGTGGCTATAATGCCAAAAGGCAGGAGTTCGATCCTGAATACGATAACGATTCTGAGCAGCTGTTGGCTGACATGGAGTTTAAGGATACTGACACTGATGAGGAGCATGAGCTGAAGTTAAAAGTGTTGCGAATCTATGCAAAGAGGTAGTCGCTCACTAAGTTGCTTTTGGTGCATATTTATACTCAGATTAGTGTATCATATCCATTCATTTCATGGAACTTGATGTATCATAACGCAGGACAAGTTAACAATGAAGTTGAAAAAAAAAAAATATGAACTTTAGTCATTCATGCAACCGATGAGAATTTCTGTTTTGTGTGTTATTTTTTGGCTGAACTTCCTTTTTGTATTTTCGATGTACGTTGAGTTATATAATACGTAGCAAATTAACATTGACTAGAAGTTGAGATTTGACGCAGCAATTATTGTGTAAAGCTGTTGATGTTTTAACCTTCATGGGGATAATTTGTTTGCAGACTTGATGAGAGGAAGCGTAGAAAGGATTTCATTCTAGAAAGAAATTTATTATATCCTAATCCTTTTGAGAAGGACCTATCGCCTGAAGAAAGGGCTATATGTCGACGATATGATGTCTTCATGTGTTTCCATTCCAAGGAAGAGCATGACGAATTACTTCACACAGTTATTTCAGAGCATCGCACTTTGAAAAGAATTCAAGAACTCAAGGTATGGTACTTGGCTGAGAACAAACTGCTCTTGGATATTAATCCATTTTCAGTTACCAATTGGAATGCGTTGAACATTTTTCAAGTAGAAGAGCCGATCTTTCCTTTCACACTGTAGACATGCAACTCTGATTGTAAAAGTTTAAGTGCATAGTATCTAAATCGTGTCCAATTATTGGTTGCTTTTTCCACTTAGCTCATCACACTCTTAATCTATAAACAGTTGTCTTATAGCAGACGTGCACAAATACACGTGGATACGGATGGCTTTATTAAGTCCTTTCACGAATCTTGTAATATAATCTTACAGGAGGCCAGAGCTGCTGGTTGCCATACATCGGCGGAGGCAGATAGATATCTTTTACAGAAACGAAGAAGGGAAGCTGAAGAAAATGCTCGCAGAGCAAAGGAAAGTGGGCAAGTTGGTCCAAGCAATCAGGGAGGTCCAAATTTGTTCATGTCCTCGGAGTCTGTTGGCATTGGCAAGGACTCAAATATAAGGCCAGCTGGACAAGCCACTTCAGGCTCTGCCAGCGAAATGGATATAATGGGATTTTATGGATCAGATTTCCTTTCTGAAGCTGTAAGTATTCATTTACCAACTTATTGGTTTGTCAATAAGCAAGCACAATTGCTCCTCGTTCCTAATTTCGATATGGTGTGTTCTTTTATACTCGTTATATTTGTTAAAAGCCTTTTTTTTTTTTTTCTGAAACAATCTACTTTTTTTGTGCCATGGCAGGAGAAACGCCTCTGCAGCGAGATTAGATTGGCACCACCCGTTTTTCTTAAGATACAAGAAGTTATATCAATTGAAATCTTCAGTGGCAGGGTCAGTAAAAGATCAGATGCCCATCACCTATTCAAGGTTGAACCTAATAAGATCGACAGGGTTTATGACATGCTCGTGAAAAAGGGTGTCGCTCAGCCTTGATAGTTGACACTGTTGCAGGCTTCTTGTTTTTGTTGTAAATTATGTTCATGTGTGTCAGTTTTTTTCGAGAGAAATAACAAATTGCTACTGCTGCTATATCCTCTCTCAAATTCACAAAAATTTCTTTGTTACGATGTTCTACTAGCTTAACAGATAAGAAAGATTGGTAGTCTCTGCTTTCCTTATATTTACTGGTCATGTGATCTTTCACTCAGAGTGCTACGTTCGTTTGTAATCATGTTACGGACATAGCACTTGTGTGAAAGATCGAACGGTTAACATCTTAATGCATCAATTCTTAGCTAAAGAGGTCTTAACCTTTATAAGCTTTACAATTACTTCTGAAGACTGAAAACTATGACTCAAAAGATACCATTAAGATACATATATAGGGCAGTTTTCAGAAGTTGCTGCACAAGGCATGGGTGCAAAAGCACACACCAATTACTCCTGCCAGTTAATTGAGCTACTGCCTAACACCTGATCACCATTTGATCACATTTACTTGGAGCACTTGGAGTTGATTAATCTATCAGATATAATGCTGTACACCTTCCAATTCCATGATGTTAGAAACTTGATACTTCTTTTCCTCTATGCCGACAGTTCGTCTTATCTACAAGAACCAGGCCCCTAAACCTTCCACAATCTTATCAGCAAGGTCAAAATTCTCGACCTCAGCCACGAGCAGCCACTTCTGTGGCTTCTGGTGCTTCACATTTCTCCGTTTTGTTACAAGCACAATCATCACTGCCATTGCTGTCACTTGAATTGTTAATTTCGTCTTCATTACTGGTACAAGGCTGCTTCTGCAAATTCACCCTCGTCACCTTTCCCGAGTCCTCATCCGGTGGGGCTAAATCTGGTGACTCCTGTTTCTCTTCAACAGCTTCATGTTTAGAACAAGTTTCTGCCATAGAACTAGCAGAGATTGATAAAAGCTTCATGCTAGAACTGATATTTTCAGATACGTATGAGAGTATATCAGGCTTTGCCTTCACATCAACCCATCTGTTCTCAACCCAGTCTTTGGAAGCCCTAACATCCTTTCTCTGGAAACTCATCAGCTTCTCCTCACCTAGGATACATTGAAAGAAACATCACTCATCCCGATAACTGATCAGAAACCCAGATAAAACATTTTACCAGTTTCGATAGGTTTAAGTCAACTAAACAAAGCACCATCTGAAAGGTAAGAAACATAATTTAAATCAAATACAAAAAGTTTTCCATCTGAGAGGATACCGGGGAAGTAGACTTGTATGGTATCAGCCCCAGAAATGCTAACTCCAGTAACAACACCTTCCCACCAGCCATCACACCACCACGCATCAACTGCTACTCCAACCTCAATACAACACTCTCTAGAATCATTGAGACGACAGGGTCGGATTGTCAGGCGACCTGAGCATCTCATGCCTAGTTTATCTGGAGCAGCAACTTTAAAGGCAGGGACCCACTCCTACACATTAAAAAAAAAGTGAAGGTCTAAATTCATTCAGCGATTAGTTTACAAAAACAAGCCAATTACCAAAAAGGTAACATAACATTTCTTGCAAATGCGCATACTAGAACACAATGTTAACTTACAGGCAATTTGTTAATTCAACTCATACTCATGCATTCAAACCACTTTGAATAGGCGAACAGCAACTAAGCTACATGGTAATATTTACTTGAAGAAACAAAGTGACGACAGATTTATTTCTGAGGCAATGTCAACAAAATATATACCAAAAAAATGTTTTCCCACTCTCCCTATGTTCTAATATGAGCCAGAAAAGAATTCAAAATAAAGATCTCTAGAAGACCACATACCTTGAGATTCCCAGATCCATCTACATCTTGCAAATCACCATATTGAACTTTGAGAAGCTTCTGAGATGTCTGCAAGACCTGACAACTGAACCAACATCCTCGTATGCCACTATCTTGACTAAGCAACTCTATCTTTTCATCAACCTTAAAAGACACTGGACATAGGGGCTCTGAACCAGCAATCTTAACTCCCATGGTTTTCCTTGATAATTTTAATTTCAACTTTGGGTATGTTGGAACACAATTTGGCAAATGATTCCCAGTGACCAAATTTTTAACGCCAGAAAGTCCCTGATTCACCTCGCTGCTTCTGTTTCTCTTAAGGCTCACCCTCATAGGATCATCAGGTGCTAACTCTTCCTCATCTTCATGACAAAATTTATGGTACTTGGCTTTCTGCTTGGAGATGTGGACATCTAAAGAAGACAGAATTGCTTGATTAGAATACCCCCGCAATTTAGCAAGACTGAAGGGCTTAACCTTGCAGTCCTCAAATTGCCGAAAGCACATAAATATTCCAGAGGAAGATTTTTGAGCTACAACAGCCAAGCATTTTTCATAGTGCTTAGGAGTCAGAACTGTTGCAGGACCATCAACACACTCAGCACTGATCACCTGAACATGAGGTGTGATAAAAACTTCTCTGGGGTGTGGATTCAGAGTAATCACATCCTTGACTTCCCGAGTGTGGTGAAACCAACGCACTTTAACCTTTTTCTGCCCTTTCTTGTCTTCATACATGTCTTCCACATAACCTAGGTAATGATGTTCTTCTTCCAAAGCCATTACAAATACAAAGGAATGGACCTGAAAATCAGGGTCACAATAATAAACATTACACCACATATCATGAAAATTAAAAAGATGCTACTTAAGGAAATAAAGAGCACCACTAAATGTAGAAATAATAACTTGTACAACAAAAGAGGTAGATCATCTGATGCTTACAGAAATGGTAGTGTCATTCCTGTAAAATGCTGGATAATGCTTCAGCTGTTTGGCACAAATCCAGGCAACACCAGACCATTCAATATCTGAATTGTGAACTTTCACTTTCCTCGGAACCTTGATAGGAAAGGAAGAACTTAGTACAATGTATGTATGAACCCAAAATCCAGACTTAGCAAATAGCAGTATGTGAATACCGTGTGATCAGGCAGAGAAGTTTGACGAGCACCGAGTCCAGTAATTGGCAATGGTTGTGTTGTTTCATCTGTTGGAGAATCTGTTATAGGAAGAGTAGGTTTGCTTTAAATTTATACTTCAAACTCAAATGAGCATTAGTAGAGTGAAAAATGACAAAAGACCATACATGAATATAGAAGCATAATGCAATAACTGATCTTGGGAATTCGAAAACTCAACAGTTAAAAAAAGCTTATCAACAAGTGACAAAGAGGCAAACCATGGTATGCATTCCAATCTTTGCTAGTCAGCACAGAATTTTCAACCCATAAGAAGGATTTTACCCACAGCAGGCTGCCCAACTTTCATGTATTTTCTAATTGAGAATGGACTAAATACAGGAACATAATCACCTCACCAATTGGCCCAAAGAAGGTATCCATGATGGTAACATTTGGCTCATGTTACGATTGGAAAACACTAAATTAAAGATTGAAAAAGATAGATGACAAAGAAAGGTACTCAAGCAGCCAGCTTACTGAACTTTGTTTAATGATCAATGACCAAGGTGAACAAAATGTTAATTTCACAATATTAATAGATTAAACCTTAGAAACCCCTGTAACAAGAAACAAGCCTTAGAAAACCCCAAATATGAGAAATCATTATTCAAACCTATTAATGTCTGAAATAACTTCATGCTTCCAATTAAGCTTATCGCTTTAAATTTTCATTTTGTACAATATCAGAGGTTGACAAATTAATTTCCTAAACCAAAAATGAAAGCAACAGAACTATGGAAAGAAAAAGTATATGCCATTTCTCCAAATCAACAATTTCACATGTTACTCAAAACAGGAATTTCAACTTAAATATGCATGTTTGGCTACAATTTCACATATTGTGTTGTATACTTGTATGATACATTACACTCGCTACATAGGTCTCCATTGAACAGAAGCAAGGACTCCATAGCCAGATTCTCAATTCCTAGGGGTGTAAACAAATAACTACTTACGGGAACTAAAATCTTCCAAAATTTCACAGGTGAGAAACAAAGGTCACAAAATTAGGGTTTTAAGATTCACCACCCACACCTCTTCCAATCACCCCCAACCCATGAAACAAAACAAAAATGAAAGAGAGAATAAATAATTTGCATCCGGCTAAAATTCCAAAATATTCAGTGAGCAATCAAATCGTGGTTCTAAAAGGTAAACATGTAATAAACAAGAAAGATAGTGTAAAACACGAAGAAAAAGAAATTAATAGGCATAAAATTTAAGGTCTGATATGGGTACCCATTCTATCATTAGAGGTTGAAAATCCCGTCGACGAACTCATACTAGCTCTCCCTCTCTCTCTTTCTCCTCCCTTCCTTAATGGGTGCAGTGGATTTGTGAAGATTGAAGAAGTAGAAGGCAAGGATGTTTAATGTGACATGAGAACAAGCTGGCAGAGAGAGCTTATAAAGAATGACGGTAGTGAGACACGTATAGTCAGCCTCTCCTTTTTGGAAAGATGCTGAAATATAATTGGCTTTACATATTTCTGTACAAAAAATTGGATTTCGGTTTATCAAAGGAAACCAAATTAATGTAGGCAAACTCCTCTAACAATAAATCACTAACATATAGGCTTAAGTTAGACTTTTTTTCGGATTCCAAATCCAAAATAATTTTCATTTTTAAAAGAAAGGTGGCTGGAATACTCCCTCCATTCTCACAACAGAAAATATTTGAAAGGTAAAAGAAGGTAAAATTTCTCTAATGCAAATAATTGTCGACTAATAGAAAAGGAATTATGTATCAGCCCAGATATCTTGATTACATTACATTCCTAATTAAAAAGTTACTTTGATTTGATTAAGAATGGTTTACCTGGTTCCAGAACTATCACCTATACCATGTAGAGAAGCATGAGCTTAGAATTACATTCCTAAAGAAAACCTTATCAGTGATGAAACACAATACTGTGGTATTCTAGAACAGGTCATAGTAAGAAATTCAAAGGCAGGTTCAAGCATGCCTCCTGACCCCCAAATAGATAAATAATGTAAAAGAAAGTACCTCGCCAGAGCCAAGACAAAATATATGCTATATATAAAATTGGAAATGTCTTTTGCCATATGTATAGTCGTCATGTTATAAAACATCTGTTGGGGACAGAAATACCTTACATATTATCACTGTTATCTCAAAGAATAAGTTTCTTTCCTTCTTTCTTTCGATACTCTAGCTATCCGTTCTATGGAAAGAACACGAGCATAGAACTACATCCTAAGGAAAAACTGCACCGGCAAAACACAATGCTTTGATACACTAAAATAGGTTACTAACAAAATTCAAAGGCAGGTTCAAGTAAGTCCCCCACTCGGCCACACCCAATTAGAAAATGAAATGACCCTCTAAGGCAAAGGCAATATAACTCTTTATCATACATAAAAGTACAAATTCTGTGCAACTGTAGTTGGACAAACATATCCTCATTAAGACTACATTTGTTTTGGGAAAACAAAATTTCTTTATTTGTCCTTTTTTGCCTCCTTTCTGTACTCTTGCCTTCTGTAATACGTATATCTTATTTTCTCTCGAAAAATAAGTAACACCATGCCATTAACATAATTAAAGCCGACTACCAGAGCAATTTACTTAAGACCATATATCCGTAGCTCATAAATTATTTATTCATTAAAACAACTCCATATATTTAAAAAGTTTAAAAACCTCGCATACCATTAACATAAGAATTCACCGTCTACATGTTTAAATGTTCAGAAATAAAATCATTCTACTCTATATTTCACATACAAAGCACACATATGCACACTCATGCACATGCATGCTCACTTACACTACAGAATCCAACGTACAAATTAAAGAACATAGTTTCATTACTTTCAAAACCTCCTATGCTAGTATAAATGGAACTGTGTCTTCTTTCAAAAGTGCAATTCTAGGGAAGGACCTTAGACAAATATCATCTCAATTTGTGGTCCCAAATATTTTGATAATCAGTTTACAAAATTGAAAACTCAAGATTCTAAATAAGAATATAAAAGATGCAATGTTGGAGAGACCTACTACTGCTTGCCCTGAGAAATTTACAGCAAGCAACAAAAAGATGACACAATTCAATCTCACAAATATCTCCAATTTGACCTTTTCATAAGGTATCACTACCCCTTAGTAATGTATAAGTATAACCATGTATATGAAATTTGTTATTCTAAACATGGTATGTCAAGGGCTGCTCTTCTTCCGTATTGAAATTCTAATCTAAACAGTATATTGAGGCAATGCTTATGATAACCTGTATTCAAAAGTTTAATTCCACTCACAGATCACAACAAAGGACGATATTATTCATCATACTCAGTCAATGCCACTCAAAAAGTTCCATAAAAGGAACCTGAAAAGTGCAATAGATAACATGAACATACCTGAAACCTCCGACCAGCAACGCCTCGAGACCAAGGAAGTAAGCCATTCTACAACTTCTCTTCTTGCTCTCCATTTGGTACATACATTAATGAATCCCTTGGACTCGTAAGTCTTCACGAACTCATCCGAAAGAACATACAGCATGTGCCTTATACTCCTCTCAGTCCCTATAACAGCGAGCACTAATTCCCCGGATGCCTCCTTCAAGTAGTAATGGACCACACGGCTACCGCGCTCTTGACACAGAGTGTGCTCCTCCCACGACACAAAACTATGAGTATTCGTCATCATTTCTATTATCTAGAGAGCCCCAAATTCACAGAACAAAAGCCCCCTTTTATCACATTACCTGAAAAATCAAAACTTAACAAAAGCCCCCGGTTGGTACTCAAATAACCAACCCAATGGCCACAAAACTTAACTTAGAACCTGGGTTTCATAGAAACTCGATCCCATTGAAGAAAATGCACATTAAATTTCATAAAAATGTTAAACAAATAAAATAAACCTACCGTTGCTAGCATACTCAAGGGGAGGAAGTTCCAGGAGCCAAACAGCCTCCAAAGGAAAGAAAGAAAGAAAAAAAAACTGCCCAAAACTGGAAATGAAGAGAGAGAGCTAGGGTTGCTGTAAAACCTAGACCAAATTCAAAAAGACGAACTGGGTCTGTCACTCTCAGCTGGTTTCAATGGCGGCGGCTTTCGACACAGGAGATTGAAATGTCATTGACGGCAAGGACGACGAAGAAACCCCAAAAAGCGGAAAAGCGAGAAACAAACAAAAGGTGGGGTTTTTCGGTGGGCTGAAACTTGAAAGCAGAGCAGAAAAGGAGTGAGCTTTGGTGAAAAGGGCACGGAGGAGAGATAGAGAGGGAAGGAGGAAGGAGAGATTGGGAAAGAAGGCTATGGAGGTTAAGCGGAGGAAGGGAGTGACCTAATGTTTAGAGAGGGAGAGAAGGGGGGACGGCAGCCGCAGGGCATGAGTCAGGAGTTTGCAGAGCTTGGAGACCAAGGCAGCCCATGACACCAGGTGAGGGGGAAATGGGAGGAGCCAAACAGGGAGAGAGGGGTACAGTGGGAATTGTGGGATTTGCGTCAGGTTATTCTTGTACGTTTAACTTGCGGTCTTCTTTCAACACGTGGGAGCTAGTACGCTCCACGTCATCTAGAACTACCATTGACTTAGGTAAGTGATTTAAGTTGACGAATAATACTTTTAATTTTCCTAAAATATTTAGGATTCATCCATGAAATGCAATTAAGGTTATAATTCAGGTATTGTTCTAACTTAGCCGAAGAGTTCTCTTGATTGGAAGGGCGTATGAATTGAGGGTAACGATAATGTACATACAAGTCAAAAGATAACGAAATTGTAATTATTATTATCATTTATATACGATTGAAATACTCAATGAAGAGAAGAGGCGAAATTGAGAAGAAAAAAAATTGGGTTTTTCTAAAAAGTGAAAAACTAAAATGAAGAAATTATAACTCCTGTATCTTAAAAATTAATGCATTCAATCAAGATTTAATTTTGAATAATTTTAAAAGATGAATGATGTGGGTGAAATTGGAGTGATTTCACATTATATTTTTAGGTTTTAACAAATTATACTTTTTTTCTTGAGATTTTGAATGAAATTGGCTTAAAAAATTCATATCAAGTTTATAAAAAATCATTAAAACTCCATTAAACTTCATAAATTTTTAACTCTTAAAAAAAATTACAGAGGTTAAAAGAAAGGTTGATAAAAATTTATAGGCTAGAAAGAGAGTAGAAGATTTCTTGCGTATCCCACTCCATTCCCATATTCGTTTTGGTGAGGGCTTGCGGGACCCAATAGGCTGTTGAATATTCCACCTCTTATCAAAGTTATCTTTTGTAAAAGCCATGTCAGCAAACTTGGAATCTAAAAAGGATAATAGAGAAGTAGATATACCGTGTAGCTTAGGACTTGCCAAATTTTTTAATTGTAATAAGTACACAAGTGAGACATTACGTGTTTTAATAGAAATGGTGGAAAATTTTATTTTTTAAATTATTAATTTTTTTAGCACACATATTTTACTATTTGTATAATGACACGTGGTGTAACAGCTCATATACCGGTCACACTAAAAAATCTCTAGGACTTAGAAGCCACAAGATGCTCGAGAGCTCCCAAAAAATGAACATGTCTACACTCAGCTCCCAATTCCGCCTCCTAAAATACCCCACCAAGTATCCTGCATATCCATCCTCAAACCCTAACTTATTTCTCATCCCCATCTCCTTACCAAAACACCCTCAACCTCCAACCATATTATCATCTCTCCCTTCCGAAGCCACAAACAATATTCCTCTACCAACACGAGCATCCGCTACAAAATCCAAGTCATGTACTGTAGCGCTCGTCCGGCAAGAGTCCGTCAACGATACTTCCACCCCAAGAACCTCCACCGGAAACAACTTGTCAAGGTTTTGGGTAATGGGAGCTGTTTCCGTGGGAGTTGCGGAGACGCTGATGGCGATGTACGATCCGAAGGCGATGGCATTGGGCCCCGAAGGGCAGCTGATGGAAGAGTTTTGGGACAATGTAAGGAGATATGGACTGTATGCTCTCACGATGACGAATTGTTGAAGAACCCTATCTCTGCAATTCCTGTTTTGGTAATGATTCAGGGGGGCGGTATCTTCATCTTCTCCCAAGTGCTTTATGCCATGGTTCGTGTCTATGATTATGGATATATCAATCCATGGATTCCTTCCATGTAAGTAAGGGCCAATTAAGCAAAGAGATTACTACTTTTTGATGATCATCATGTCATCTAGAGCTGGGAAGTTTAATTACCTCTCCATGTTACACTTTGTGTGTGTGTGTGTATATATAAGCAAATTGGGAACTGTCTAAAGTTAAATTATTCCTTAATTATCTTGTTCCGATGTACTTTTAAATCATATCCAAGTTTGTCAACTAGTAATTGTTAGCATTTTTCTATCTTTCCTACTCAATTTTCACAAGAAATCTCTATCCAGTACGTCTATTCTTTATTAAGGCGTGAGAGGGAGCAAGGATAATATATTGACGTTGTTAAAAATGCATCAATAACGTGTTAGTGTACATTTTGTTAGGGACAACATAATTAAAACATTATAGAAGATATTGTTCAAGATGCGTGAATGATATATGTGTTGTTTTAAGTTGTTGGCTAGACAATATCAATATATTATCGATAATGTAGATAGATCATTCCACATGAAGGCCAAATAGCGAGTCTATAATTAAAAACCAAGTCATATGTTTGATTAGTTTGAACAGTATAATTTAAAAAAATATATATATATATATGTAGCTCTAGGGTAGCCTTGTGCTGTGCCATGATGAGTTGATCAGCAGCAAACTACAGATGAAACGGATGAAGGGTGTGGTGTTTTATTATATTGGGCCAATGAATGAGCATTGTCTGGGCCTCCTTTGGTCAAAGATTAATGAAAGGTCTCGACCCATAGCAGTTCTGGACATGTCCATCAAATTCTAACACATGGAGACTGGGGTCAGAAATGAATCTGAAGGTCCACCGAAAGAGGTCACATCTTCTGCATCTAAAATAAATATGACATCATTGTGGCTCCAATAAATGTATGACACATATTCTCTGACAATTCATATGAATTCTTTGAAAGTACAACTAATCCACTCAAAATCGCTGGGAAATTTTTTTTCCTCTCAAACTCCCTTGAAACTCTCTCAAAATCCTATTTGAATACACCCCCCTAATTTTAGGTGCAGAAAATTTGGTCTCCCACCGAACCAATTAAAAACCCTAATCTTCAGCAGCAAAGACCACACTGCAGCTGCCATCACATCCTCGAAGGAAGCTAAACTTCGAACTGAGAAAGTAGACACCACATGCAAGTCCCATTAACGAACCCCTGCAAATATATACAAACAAAGTAACATATGGGTAGAGAGTGAGGATAAAGGGTATGTAAAATACCAACACTTGGCCTTGATGGGATCCGACATGTTGGTTGGGGGAGGGAAGTGGATCTGATATCCAATTTTTGATCGGAGCCCGTCGATTCGAGCACATGGTGGGATGGGGATGAAGTATCACAGTTAGGGAGGAGGGAGAAAGAAAAATTAAAAGACAGAAAACAGTAAAAGCAGGCGAAAATGCCGGATAAGGGGTATGAAGCCCAAACCTGAGACAAGCTTAGGGGATACTTGAGATCCGTCTCAAGAAAAACTGAGATATAACTCAAAGACGAACCGAGAATGAAAACAAAAGAAGGAGACTAGAAAAGGAGAAGGAACATGATAACGTGTAATATTCTCCTTAATTGTCAATTCTAAACTTAAAATTAGAAACCATTAGCGTGCTGAATTTTGATAAGGTAAACTCATAAGACAAAGCACCCTTGAGTCATTTTTCAAATTTAAACCATTTGGTATAGCTTGCTTTTCTTAAATCATCAACTTATCTCACAAAATCAGTGATGATCCCTCAAATTTTAAGTTTTTTTTTTGTTTTCCTTGATTTTCTTTTGAGAGCAGATAACAGAAGGAGTAGGATCGCATTTTCTGAAAATAATGGTTTTATTTATTTTTTGCTTAAAAAAGTACATCTCTTTTATGTACTGGTAACCTTGTACAGTGCTGCTGCTACTGTTCTTAATCATACGACCTCTTCTAATTTTATGGAGATGTGATATCCACACACTCCTTTTTACTTTTAAAACACATTTTTAGTTTTCAACCGTCAAATCAGATGAATTGAAGAAGATCAACGAATATAAATTAATAAGGGATGTATGAGAAGTAAAAGAGATGTGTGGATAGTACATCCCAATTTTATAAAATGTTCTACAATAACAAGCATTTCTTTACCCTACGCATATGGGT
>JAOTRO020000009.1:277231-290674 GCA_028566515.2 Pyracantha coccinea | reverse complement strand
AACATAAATGAAGCAATAAATTTTGGCATATCGGGTGGAAGAAAAATATTGACAATATGTCAAATTGCCAAGTCAGCTATTAAATTGAAATTTGATGTTTTGAATTTGACGTCTCATTTGGAGATGCTCTAAGACCTCTACTAGACCGTAGTACTTAGTGGCTCGGCCTCATTTGTTTGTGAAAAGGGAATTGGCTTGAATAAAATTATTAACTATATTAAAAGATATTTTAAACAAATAAATGAGTAATAATTCTATATTTTATCTAAGTTGAAGGTTATTTTTATTGAAAAACGAATATTGTTCGGTAATTAACAAAAAAGAGTAAGTGAAAACAAAAATTAAAAATGATAAAAGACAATACCTTTGTACCTTTGTAAGACGAAATTAAGCGCTTGAAATATAATAGTTGGAACAAACTTCACACATATACTTTTGGCGTGATGAGATGTGGACAAGTAAGAGTCAATCATGCGACGCGTCCAAGTGGATTTGAAATGCCACTAAGTCGCTTAGCGGTCTAAATCTACCCAGTTGGAAGCACCAGAGTGATTCTTGGTTGCTTCTTTACCACTGTGTAACTACGAAATAGAACATATTAGTAAAGTTTCTTGCATTTTTTCTTTGCTTGGTAATTAGTAATGATATATTGAGCATGGATTTATTTTCTCAGTTTCTTCTTTCTGCCGGGTATCCAATCGGTCCGCTTTTCTTTGATTGAGGCAAATATTGGATTAAGATCTTGAGGCTTCTGAGATACTTTTAATCCTCTTTTTCTTTCTGCTCAGTGTCATTTAGGTAAGGTAGCAAGAAATTGAATTTTTATTTTTATGTCTTTAGATACAGAAAGTCATTCGATTTTTACAACCAGGAGAGTTTAATTGAATTTTGAAATGGACATTTTGTTTGATCATTTTCCTTATGTGTTTCAATTCATATCGAAGAATTTGGTTTGGGAAATATTATGTCGTTTTGATTCTGTATACTGCAGGTCGTTGCTAAACCAGATGAACTTTTATGTAATGGTTTAAATCTGATGGCTAGTGATTTTAGCGACGATGTTAAACAAACCTTACTTTCTGAAAAGAAAGATAATTCTCAACACAATAATGAAACGAATGTCGTCCAGAGAAGAAGAAATCGCCTATACAGCATTAGCACTACTCCATGTCCATCATTCAAGAACCGCCTACAACAAAACGAAGTGGAATCTCAATATCCTGCAGATTGTGATCCAGTCTATGTAAAACCACAATTCAGTCTAAGGCAAGTAATCTTGTTGTTGATTGCATACATTGGTGGCGGCACATTTTGCTTTTTCCTGATGAGGCATCAGATAAAGGGTAAGAAAACGAATGCAATTCTGGACTCCATGTACTTGTGTGTAGTCACAATGAGCACTGTTGGCTACGGGGACCTTGTGCCAAATAGCATATTGGCAAAGCTAGTTGCTTGCGTTTATGTGTTCACCGGCATGGCCCTTGTTGGCATAACTCTTGGCAAGGCAGCAGATTACCTTGTAGAGAAACAGGAAATCGTTTTGGTTAGAGCCATACATTTTCGAGAAAAAGTTGGGCCACCGGAGCTTCTTAAGGAGGTTGAGACAGAAAAAGTTAAATTCAAATGTATTACTGTCGGAATCCTTCTTTTGATTCTTATTATAGTAGGAGCTGTCTTCTTATATCTATTTGAGAATCTGGAAGTTACGGATGCTTTCTATTGCGTTTGTTCCACTATTACTACACTAGGCTATGGGGACGAGAGCTTCTCAACGGGAGCTGGTCGTATTTTCGCTGTTTTCTGGATACTGAGCAGCACCATTTGTTTAACACAGTTCTTTCTCTACCTTGCTGAACTATGCGGTGAAAGAAGGCAAAGATCACTTGTGAAGTGGGCTCTTACGCGGAGATTAACACCCTCGGATCTTGAGGAAGCAGATCTTGATCATGATAAAGTCGTTAGGTATGAAATAATTTACAATCCTCATGCATGTTTTATCTTATTATTTGTAAACAACTAAGATATATCAATTCTCATGTGGCTAGCTTGTTGGATTCATCTATGTACCAGTGCGGCAGAGTTTATCGTATATAAGCTAAAGGAGATGGGGAAGATCAACCAGGAAGATATTGCACTGCTGATGGAAACGTTCAAGAAACTTGACATTGATCATTCAGGAACTTTGACGACATCTGATTTAATATCAATATCATCTGAACCAACAACTTAAAAGTGTAAGTTGATACGCCTAGCACTGACATGAACTATGACAACTCTAAAATTCACATGGCGTATAGATAGAGCCTTACTTTTTCTTTAATTATTTCTGTGTAGTTAAACCTTCTCCTCTCTAAATTATACTTTTGGAAAAAGCTAGGGTTTCATAATAACGCATCCGAGCTACAACATTAAGCATTATGAGGGAAAAGTAAATATCAACGGAAAATACCAAAAGCTTTTCTCTTACTACGTACTAAAATCAAAGTCAAGGGAAGAGTTGGACACACATCCTCCTTCCTCCCCCTCCACCCTATCCTCTGAATCAATAAATAAAGATTGTGTAACTTAACTTCGCAGAAAAATCTAATGAAATAAAAAGATATACAAACAAACAAAGTCAAAGTTACCATGTCTCTATTCAAGTTTGTTTGCTCACACAACCAACCATAAGTTGAAGCCTAGTATTAGATAAATTCCGCAACACGCACATTACCATGTCTATATAATTTAAGCATTGAATTCACTAGTACATGTATACAAATTCAATAGTTGAAGGCACTTTCTTCTTCAGATGTTGCATCACATGATTTCTTGCTATTACTTCCTCTTTGACGTCTATCACTCCCCTATCCCTTTTACTAGGATGTGTTCGACTCGTATATAAAGCTTTTTCCCCTCCTTGTTGCTTTGCCTCTCGTTCCATTTTGGAGACCTAATAGATCAATAGGCCACCCAAAAAGAAAATCAATTACAGGGTAATAGTGTTCTCTCTATAATTTCATGATTCCATTAAGTAATTAAATTTACTTTACAGAAAGCACTATCAACAAATATAATAATGACAACAGAATCAAGTTTACATTTACATAACTGTGAATATTTTCCCTGCTGTGTAACGATGCATTGATGGCGCATTTTAATTGAATAAGCTGTTCTTAATTTGACTCTATATTGATAATTTTCTTAATTTTTCCATCTTTTGGCTGCTTAACCTTAACTCATACAATTTGTCCAGTTCGCCCCTTTCGATTTAGCTAGGATTTTTGTAACTTGACAACGCTGTGGTTTTGGAGGAGATAGTTGCCTTTATTGATATTCTTCATTTCTTTGTTATCTCTTCAATTCCAGGAGGGAGCTCGTAAAATGAGGAAGCCCATTGCCACGCAAATTTATTTAGAAACTTGAACTACTATTGAACACAATTGCACGTACTTTAATCTGTAGACTTGAATTTTTCGCTTGGATTGTAAATTTCTTTTGGATGACTTGATTTGCTTATGAGAAAAGAGCAGGAGGAGAAGATTTAGAAGAATTTTAGAATTGTTTATTCTTAAGATTGGTAGATTGTTTAATTTGCTTTATTGATCTTTGGAACTTAAAAGGAAACACGAATAAAAAATGATCTCTCGATTTCTTTTTAAACCATTTGTCTGGATTTTTTTTGTTAAAGTTTTAGAGAGACTGGCTGTGCGGTTCACTATTAATAACTTGATACTATCTCTATTTAATCACCCGTGCAATCAATAGATGTGGGGTTTTCATGCAAAGCGGAGTGAGAATACCAGAATAATGAGTAAGTCACAAATTTCATGCATTCACTAGTTATGTTGCTGCATGCTACATTTGATGAATATAAATAGTAAGTCACAAATTTCAGCAGCCTCATTTTTCAATCGCGTATGCAACAAATAAGTATTAACCCAACTGCCTTGGACTATTACTCCTGAATATACATTTTAATTGCATTGAAATTAGATTAATTATCAGAAATAGAAATATTATAAACAGCTTGAAACTAATTTGTGTAGTCTGGCTTGCCAGCAACATAATCTATGATTCCTTGACCTTGTGCTTCACCGTGTGATTCTGTCGACAGCTGTGAAACACCACCAAAGGCGATTACTGCCACCAAAAATATTGTTGTGGAGGCAAAGAGAGGCCAAAAGTAACCCAAAATGGTTAGAATCCTAGGGGCTGCATACAACATTAAAGAAAATATTAGCGAAAAAAAGATTGCTATGACAAAATGATATCGGTATTGCAGAAGTTGTGGCGAGATATCCATTGCGGCCGGCCTTGGCTTGCTTTCTCAACAACAATCACAACTTTCAACTCTAGAGAGAGAGAGAGAGAGAGAGAGAGAGAGAGAGAGAGAGAGAGAGATTAGGGTTATAACTCAGGTTCTTGTCGAAGACTGAGAAGCATGTGTTATATCTCTCAAACTTTGCTTCGTCCTTGAGTCTTTCCCAGAATATTATCCTCAACTGAGTTCATAATTCTCATTGATTCTTTTATTCCAGGATTTGCCCCCCTCCACTTGATTAATGGGCATCATCTACCCATATGAAAATGGGATGTGAAAATCTGGTGGAAGGGCACATTAGTCATTAGGCACAACAATTATTTTGACATGGATGCTTTGTCCGTTTATTTGATTTGTAGGTTACTTTTCTCATGGAGTGATGATTAGTAACAAGGAAAGGAATGGCATCTTTGTTTTTCTCCTTTGTGGTTATGCCTTTCATGAAAGATTATTGTTATATATGGGCTGGCTAAGTTGATTCCCTTTTTATTATAAGAAAAAAAATTAATGAAACATATATTATAACTTGAAGGCTTAGGGGTTTCTACAATTACACGTCATATGATTAATTAGTATTTCAAAATTAATGTTAGATGATTAAACAAAACACAACCTTAATTTGTAATTACAAGCTAATCTCGAGTGAACTGATGATAAACTAAATATTTACAAACTCGACCTTTGCAAAGGGTTGTACAGTTTTTTAATTGTTATATTTGCTGCATGTGATTGATTCATTTCTAAGTATTTGCTGACTGGTTGGAAATATGTGCCTCAAATGTAGTAGTATATGTTTGTTTCATCGCCACATTTGAATTTGAACCTCCTAAACCTAAATCCTCCTTCAAGTTTCCATTTCCTGTTTAACCACTTTCACTTCCTCACCGACAGCGACAAACTCATTCCCTATCCCTCTATGGAGGAAGACTCTCCTCCCACCCTTTCCGCTCAACTCCTTGATGCCTTTGCTCTGGAATATTTGCTCAGGAAACTTCAAGTAATTTGACAAATGATGAAGCGCGCCCGAAAGAGTGCGGGGAGAACAGTTAAGTGAAATCTGGCGGACTGGTGCCTTATGATCTAGATGTAACGATGGACATGATATGGTACTAATATTTTCCTCGGATGTTACTTTATACAATAATTATGTTATTAAGCTGCCTGTCCAAAAACTTCATATCTCATGCATGAATCAGAAAGTTTTAGCAGAGAGGCAACATGAGGCCTTTAGTCTAGTATTGGTCCTACACAATAACTTAAGGTCTTAACTTGTACTGCAAGTGCACACACACTAATTATGTAATATGCGTTGTCCTAATTTTTTGTTTTCGAAAAATTATTACCAGAGCAATTCACTATTTGAAAGTTTCACAACGTTTACAATATAAGTCATTTTTGCCAATATCTTGTTTTTAAACATCCATTTTAATCAATTAATAAAAATAGTGGAAGCCCAACACCCGAACCCAACTTGTTCATCCTTTCGGCCTTTGTTTGTTTATGACTTATGAGCTTACCCAAAATTTGGATCTGTAATAGCACTTAAGCCTGACCCAAATCCATTTTATGCTAATGCATAAGCCCACGCAAGTTGAAACCACAATGACCTACAACCACGTATTTGAAGGAAGGCATTAGCCGAGGTAATCCATATTTTATTTTACACAGCGATATTTTGATTTACGGAAAATTAAACTCAAACTTAATTGTAAAAAATAAGACACATTACTTTAATTAACTGACTTAACCCACAATAATAAGGCTAATCAACCTTTAGACTCTCTACATATACCATGACAAATTGTATAAAATTGATTAATTTCAGTCCTCTAGTATATTGTGAACCTATCTACCTACTCCAAGTCTGCAAACCAATAAAGGAAAGGAACACACAACAACATAGTGAGTTAGAATTCAATTGAAAAATGATTCGCATAAAACAAAACTCCACACAAAATCATATACTAATCAACAACCCTTTTGACTGTTTTGGTTGTATTAAGGATTTACTCATTTTGTATTGGTGCTTCTCCATTTTTTAAAAGGGTGTTTTTAGGTGGAGTCTTCCCTTTGTCGCCTGATCAAAAAAATTATGGAAATGTCCAAGGCTGCCATATGGGCAGACGAGCCTAATTTATTTAAGTAAGCAATTCGAATACGAACTTAAGAGCAGACACATTGTCCTGACTAACTAATATAATTCACATTTACCAACTTAATCATAAGTTTTTAAGCAAAGATGCGAGGGAGACTTTCTGTAGGAATAGGAATTTGTTTGTTCTTTCAAGCCACTTTAGTTGGTCCCTTTCAGCTCATGCCATCATCATGGTCATCACAACTACCTCATTTTCTTGGCCTATATTCAAGGCGTTTATCATTTTATTTGCAAGGAAGGATTATGAGTGTAAAATTGTTGGCAAGGTTTAAGCAAGTTTTAGCGCTTAAGCAATTAAATTAGACCAAAACAAGAGCTTTCCATCTTGTAGCTAGATCATGACAATCCCTTATTATTTTCCATACTTGTTATCATTTGCAAACGACTTCAGAGGTCAGAGGACCATTGTAAAATGAGGTTTTAACATGTTTTCTTTTCGTTGCATAGTTTAGGGTACCTATTTTCTGTCACCGCTTAATCTAATTAATCCAATGGATGGGTCATACACTTTAATCGATTTATTGATCCATCGGTCAATGTCTTGTTATTGGCTGTTGATCTTTCAACGTTATAAAAGAGAGAAAAAAAACGCTTCAACAGATGAAGGTTGCACCAAATGGCACCAACAGATGCACTAATCACTCTTTAATTAACAATATGGTGTATGCCAATCCTTGAACGGTCCAAACGTAATTATAATCATAGATTAGGTGGTGGAAAATATAAATGCAACACCTGGATTAAAATATAATTATACATATGAGGAATTCACTGCTGCAAAGAGTCACCATCAATCACAAATCACAACGGTTGGAAATCAAAATTAAGAGATAAATCTCAAAATTAATAATATGTAAATGTTTTTTAAAAAGTAACCGTTACTGTCAAAATTAGGAGGGAAGAATAACAGCCGGTTTGGCCGGCCTAAGATTTGTGATTGTAACTTGAATATCCAAAATTTGGTTCCCAGCAAGGGAAGTCCATATCTCATCATCCCACTCTTTACGCTCAATTCCTTAAAACTCACACACCATCTACTCATTAAAAACCACATTCAATCCCCCACATTGAATAATATCCATCCCTAATTAAGCTAAGCTTTGGAGATTACAGCTTTCTCTTTCTTTCTTTTTTTGTCTATCTATTTCTAAACTGCCTATAGCAAAACATAAGCCAATCGGATATCGTAATGGCGGGTTATGATGAAGAACAACTTGGAGTTGGAGGAGTTGGAGGGGATGAGCTGTCCCTTGTCCATCCAGACCCTGTTGTGTTAGAGCTCAATCGGATGCACAACCTACTCAAAGGTCCCTCTCTCCTCCTCCCACTTTCGCACTTTTTCCGGACTATTTTTGCTTCTTCTGTGAACTGAACTGGTTTTTCATACATGATATTGAATGCTATTTACTGAGTTGAGTTTCAATAGGAGGAGCATAGGGTTTTATAAGAAAGCCATATTTACCTAGTAATAAAGATATGATGACTTCTAACTTCCGGGTGCTGAAAAATGACTTGAGCTGATTGTTTTTTTATTTGTTCTTTATCTTTATGTACATTTATAGTCCCGTAAACTTTTCTTCATATTCCTCGAATGAACATTGTTTTCAAAAGTTGATCCACTGGTCTAGTTATATATAGTCCCGTAAACTTTTCTTTATATTCCTCGAATGAACATTGTTTTCAAAAGGTGATCCACTGGTCTAGTTATATATGTGACACCTTACAAGGACTATGAATACAAAGAACAATTGTTAGCCTCAGAGACTCTAGTGTCAAAAGATTTGATGGTTCTGTAGTTAAGTGTTCTGCAGTAACCAATTCAATCTCTTGGTATATGATATGCGTTTTCCTTCTGCCAAAAGTTAACAAAAAAAGTCTTCAAAATACAAATTTAATACGAGTTTGTTAAATTGAACTTACAGAAAAGAGTCGGGAGTTGGGGATTGCTCAGGGTGAAATCAAGGCTCTCAGAGCTACCGAAGTTCAAAAGGATAAGGCTGTAGAAGAGGTACTGAAAGTGAAAGAAATAAGTACAGACATGTCAAGTCACTGAAAACGCACAAACACATTGAACTTACTCATTAGAAAACGACTGAATCTTTTTTTCTTTTTCGTTATTACATTTTCCAGCTCAGAAATGAAGTACAGAAATTGGACGAAAAACACCAAGTCACGGAAAGTCTTCTCCAGCACAAGGTGTGTTTGATTACTGAGATTTTCGAATTTCGGGTATCCTTATGTCCGATGAACTTTGTCACTAATCACCCTACTATGTCATGTCGAAAACCAAATATGATAAAATGCAGAATCTTGAAATCAAGAAACTAATAGATGAGAAGAGAGATGCATTGGCTGCACAATATGCTGCTGAATCAGCTCTTAGAAGGGTACATGCAAATCGAAAGGACGATGAATCTCTTCCTCTCGAGTCTTTCATTGCTCCTCTAGAGGCTGAAATCAAAATGTACAAGAATCAGGTAGAAACTCAGGAGAATTATTCCCTAAACTAACCCCATTTGATTGCTCACACCGGAAGGATTTTTCCTCCCCTTTTCACCTTTTCAGATTGCGGCACTTCAGGAGGATAAGAAGGCGTTGGAACGCCTCACCAAGACAAAAGAGTCAGCTCTTCTTGAAGCAGAGCGGATATTGCAAAGTGCACTAGAAAGGGCTCTAATAGTTGAAGAGGTTCAGAATCAAAACTTCGAATTGAGGAGACAGATTGAGATCTGCCAGGCATGACTTCGCATCAGATCCTATATCATTTCTCAAACATAATTAAGTACGAGTATTCAATCCAATCAATGTACCATATGCAGGAGGAAAACAGAATCCTCGAAAAAACAAACCGCCAAAAGGTTTTAGAGGTTGAAAAGCTTAGTCAAACCATTCAGGAACTTGAGGAGGCCGTTTTAGCTGGTGGGGCTGCAGCCAATGCTGTTCGTGACTACCAACGGCAGATAGAAGAATTACATGTACGTTTCATGGGTACATTTGATTAATTTGAAGGGACATATAAACAAAACATATTTACTTCCACGACAATTTTGGAATTTGGGAAATTAATCAAAGTACTAACCGTCGTCTCATGGAACTACACAGGAGGAGAAGAGAACTCTGGAGAGAGAGCTAGCAAGAATTAAAGTTTCAGCAAACCGGGTAGCAACTGTGATTGCTAATGAGTGGAAGGATGACAACGACAAAGTTATGCCCGTGAAACAGTGGCTGGAAGAGAGAAGACTAATGCAGGTATTTCCTGTTCAAGAAAGAAAATAAAATGCCAAAAATTATAAAATAAAATTTTAATTTTTGAGGACAATTATTGCTTTGCATATGCAGGCAGAAATGCAACGGTTGAGAGACAAGCTAGCTATATCTGACAGAACAGCGAAGGCAGAAGCACAACTCAAGGTGAAAATATAATCTTGGCAATCATCTTGTTACTCCATCTAAATGCTTTGCCATTTATCCACCTGAATCTTTCATTCTTCAATTCTAATGTTACATCAGGAAAAAATGAAGTTGAGGTTAAAGACGCTCGAGGAAGGGTTAAAGCATGTTTCGAGCTTCTCCTGTAATCCTAATTTATTTTGTGGTTCCCCAAAACCGGAAAAATCTAGTAACTTCTTAGGATTTCTGACAAGCAACGGTGGTTCAGCAAAGAGATCGACATCACAGCCGCGGGGTTCCACCATCAGTAGAAGCTCTCCACAGCGACAGCCACACTCAGACAACGAAACAGCTGGAGGGCTAAAAAGAGCAAACAGCTTTAGAAAAAAATATGGTTCTGGAGAAAATATGTTGAAGAAAAGCTTATGGGCATCTAGAAGTAAAGTTGTTGATAGTGGTGAAAAGGAGAACACAGAAATGAAGGAAAATACAAATACTAATAATGATACTGAAAACAACAATGATAAAACTGCTGCCGCAGACATTAAAGCTGCAGATGGTGGCAATGAGGATTCGCACAACAAGATAAGTACCAACCCTGAAAGTGAAGATATGGTGTCCGGGTTTCTCTACGATAGGCTTCAGAAGGAGGTCCTAAACTTAAGGAAGCATTGCGAAGCCAAGGAGAGCGATATGAATGCCAAAGATCAAGAAATAAAGGTGAAATTAACAACACATTCCTTCCATGCACCCGCTAATTTGTGTCTATTCCCACCATTCATGTACTGAATGCATGTTACGACTGTTTTCTTAGATGCTGATGAAAAAGGTGGATGCGCTGACAAAAGCCATGGAAGTAGAGTCTAAGAAAATGAAGAGAGAAGCAGTGGCTAGAGATAAAGAAACTGCAGCAGCCAAGTATATGGATGAAAACAAAAAGAGCAGAAATATAAACTCCTCTAAACGGTGCGTGACAAATTTGTAAGAGCCTCAATTGTATCCTTGTTTCCTCTTTTTCAGCTAATTTAATCGTGAATTTCTAATATAATGATGATTAACAAATGCATCTTGAAATTTTTGCAGGGTAGCAAAAGCATCTTGAAAGAAAGCAGAGATTCACCAATGAAATAGCTACTTGAAATAATATTACGATCCTAAAAGGAGTGATGAGTTTGTTCATTTTAGATTGGTGTTTATTGTGTTTCCCTAGGCTTGATGAATTCTACATAAAGAAAATCCGAAAGTACATTTTACATTAGAAGGCTTGGCTGCTCCTCAATATATTTTGTGATTGATTCACGAAACTTCAAGTTTATAATTAGAACTGTTCATATTATACATTGCTCTGTAAATGTCATCATTACAAAAAAAAAATCAATTTAAAGTAAGATCATATTTTTTTTGTAAGTAAGGTCATTCAATCAATCAACAATAGCGAGTAGATAGACGTTTCGTAATTCTTTGACCTGATCAATCTGTATGTTTTTATACATTTCGATGATTAAACAATCTTATATTTTATTAACATTTTTTTACGTAAAATGATCTTGAGGAGGAATTGCTGAGCCAAGTTAATTCTTTTGCATTATGAATCTGTTGAGTACTATGGTTATATATCTATTGATGGACCAGACGACCATCGGGGCACTTATGTAATAAAATATTTTATAGTTTGTCTTTATAAAGCATTTTAAAGTTACTTTTGAGTTTAGTGTACTTTATAAAGCATTGAGTTTAGTGTAAAGTGGTATTGAAATCGAGTTTTATGAAATAAAGTGACAACTTTACGTTTCAAGGAGTAAAGTGGGATCAAAATCGAGTGCTAGCATCAAAATATGATGGTAGTAGTATACTTGTCTCATTTAAGTTACCTTCACCTTAGAGTAGTAATATTCTTTGTAAAGGTTTCTGATGTAGTCTTTCTGTTTGTGGCCTGACAAAAAAACACTGTGCATATTTCTAAGTTTATTTGAACTCGTGTATCATGAGATGGATACATAATCCTGATCAATTGGTATAAGAGCACTCCCAAGCTACTAAGGTAATAATTGCCCAGGCAATTAGGCAAAGGAAATAGTAATTATCCGAATGCTAGTGTCTTTCAGATCTCCTATAGAATAATAAACATAATTAAGTACGAGTATTCAATCCAATCAATGTACCAGGAGGAAAACAGAATCCTCGAAAAAACAAACTGCCAAAAGGTTTTAGAGGTTGAAAGCTTAGTCAAACTTTTAAGGAACTTCAGGGGGCCGTTTTAGCTGGTGGGGCTGCAGCCAATGCTATTCGTGACTACCAACGGCAGATAGAAGAATTACATGTATGTTTCATGGTTACATAAGATTAATTTCAGGGACATATAAACAAAAAATATTTAATTCCACGACAATTTTGGAATTTGGGAAATTTATCAAAGTACTAACCGTGATCTCATGCAACTACACAGGAGGGGGAGAGCTCTGGAGAGAGAGCTAGCAAGAATTTGGGAAATTTATCAAACTGCTAACCGTGTTCCCCTAGGCTTGATGAATTCTACATAAAGAAAATCCCAAAGTACATTTTACATTAGATGAAGGCTTGGCTCGTTGAGGAGTTCCTCTACAAAATACTTTATGATTGTTTCACGAATTTTCACGAATTTTCGTGTTTATAAATAGAATCATTTTATTACAAATGATCTTCACTATTAAAAATTAATTAAAAACAAGGCTATTAAGTCAATTAACTATAACAAATAAATAGACGGTTCATAATTCTTTTACTGGGTCAGTCCATGTGAATTTATATAGTTCGAAGACCAAACAATATCATATTTTTTTAATTTTTTTCTTAGATAATTTTTATACATTGATTAATAATATGAATGTTTTGATCATAAACGTAAAATTCTGTAAATTAGTCCTTGAGTATGTTTAGGAGGAACTGCTCAGACAAGTTTAATGCACCAGACCACCGTTGCATTGCGGCACTTATAAAACAATTATTGCATCCAAGGTACCATAGTGTATTTTTTCACGTTATAAATATATTGTTGTTGTTCGCGTTATAATTATATTGTGTTGTATCATTAGTATGAAAACGTCATGGTAATGATACTCTCGTCCCAGTGCCATACAAGTTAATGTTCTCTGTAATTATAAAAAAAACCTTTATCATGGCATCTCTGACATAATAAAGGTCTAAGTCTCTCTCTTTGTGGCCTGGCAGAAAATATTGTGCATATTTTTGTGTTGAGTCGAACTCATCAAGTGTAAGAAGACGGACACACAATCTTGATCAACTGTATAAATAATCCGCGCATGGCAATGGAATGCAAATTGCCATTTTAACACCCGCAAAAAAAATCATTTGCACTTGGTGCAATGAAACGTTAGTTCGACTTTTGTGAATTTCGTAAATCGTCATCAAAATTGACGGGCATGAAATAGTAACCCCAATGATTTAGAAATTGTACCATTGTTGGAACTTGATTTAGGTATATGGCTCATTGCTCATAAGGTCATTAATCTGTCAAGAGTCGAGACCCCCTTGCCCTTGGTAGTTGGTATAGCAATTTTGAAGTCAACATTACACGAGGAAACTGGCAAATCCTTAA
>JAOTRO020000009.1:255334-265809 GCA_028566515.2 Pyracantha coccinea | reverse complement strand
AATAGAGAAGCAGACAAATGAACAACAGAATAAAAGAGACAAAATAAATACATAAACTAGAACAAGCTGCAGCACAATCCTAACTGTCTCTCAAACAATAAATGAGAAAAGAGCATGAAATTAATAATACAAACCTGAGTAATGTAGACCATATCCGATGTCAATGAAAGCCCCTCAAGCTTCAGCTGTGAAATATATGCTTGCAGCAAGACATTGATCTTGGCACTGGGCTCTTCCAGGCTTTCCTTCACTGGAATGGGAACACGATCCAAAAGCTTTGCTAGCTCCATCTTTTCATCCTGCCGCACAGTAACGTACTTAAATTCTTCACTGAGTGAGAACAATCGACAAAGTTCAATATCCCCCATGGTAGGCTTCAAATGCTCATTATATGTGGATATTGTTCCATGGGTTATATAGTAATAACTCGCAATGCGACCCAAGTCTGTAACCTGGAAATATCCACTTTTTCTGTCGTACTTAATCAAATTGCTCTTGTCCAAGATGGTTGCAGCGGAATGGATCTGCAAAATGAAAAGGTTGAAGACAACATGAGACATTCACAAGACATACAGAATGCAGGAATCCAGATAAACATTGCAAAATACCACAGCAACAATAAGAACAGAATGGACAAGAACTAAATGAGTTTTTGGTATTGACAGTTTTTTGGAACATTTGGTTGGAGCGTAACAGAAGTTTTTGAGGATTATAGTGGAGTGGGGGTAGTAGAATTATGGGGTAGAGTAAGATACTGGGCATCAGTTTCGAATGAGTTCAAGTACTATTCTCTTTCTCATATAGTGTGGGATATGTTAGCAGCCGTAAAATGATTTTGGTTGAGGTTATGTTACTTGTAATCAGATCTATTTGAGAGGTCTTAGCTAGCATTGCTGCATGGTGGATATCTTTTCCACTATTTTGTAATTCTTGTTTTTATTTTAATAAAGTGTTATCGTTTCTTCTCAAAAAATTTAACAGCTAAGCTATGTTGAAGGTATTAATTATTGAGGCTTTCAAAGCACATATATAACAACACAAATTGTTACCAAAGAATAGACTCTAATGACGGGAAACTTGAATGGAACATATAAAAGGAAAGTTTATATGTATGGACTATGGACTATAGCATATGATATATCGGTTGTATGAATATGACAAATATCGTCAACACAATATAACTGATACTCTCTAGTCCATACGGCCTACTATCATCATTGAATAGTTAAAGGAAATCAAAATCCTGAAAAGTAGGATTTGCATAAACAGAATTAAGTTGAGACTGGAAAAAAAAAAAAAAAACATAAACAGATTAAGCTAAAAAAGAGGTACTTAAATGCTTTAACAAATTCGTATGAATAGAGTTTCTGAATGATGATATTACAATAAACATCAAACAATCCCTAACTCTGAAATGAGCTTTTCCCTGCTAAAGAATAGAGGACATTTCAAAAAAAAGTTGTACTCATTATTCCCTTATTCAATCCTACAAGAAGGTTAAACTACTTATAAGATCTGACTAGGAGTTTCCTTTAACACGTATCAACCTAAGAAGAGATGACAACCATTACCTGCAAGTCCAAAAGGTTGTAAGAATTGCCAGCATCATCTTGGGCCAAGGGCAAGTCAGGAGAACACCTCCACTGCCCATCAACAATAAACCTATATTGGTAAACACCGGATGGCAGTACTTTCATAATAGTGAAGTCCTTCCCTGATCTCTGTAAAGCCAATCTGAAAACCAAGATAGAATAAGAACTCAAGTAAGAGTTCACATAGTGCAAAAACTATATTCATAATCTAAACCACTTATTATTCTTTCTTTTATTTTCGGGAACCTTGTCTTCCAATTATCCCATGATCCCTCCACAGCTACATCCTTCCCACCATAGCTCCATGTAATCATAGTCGGAATTCCTTGCTCACAGCACACATCTTCAAACCCCGACGTTTGCATCCACGAGTTGTTTGGGATTTGTATCTCATCTGGTCTTTGCAAGGGAACCACAGGGACCTGGAAAAAGAATAATAATAATACTAATTGAACAAGAGGAAAAATATTATGGATCGCCGTGGATCAAATACATCAGTGTGAGTAACAGGCAAGGGTACAAGTAAGATAAACATATTTCAGGGCATTGAGTGAGAGTATCATACATACTGGAGCAGAAGCAGATTACCACTGGTATTTCTAAAGGATCTTAGCATTAAAAACTTCAAGTGTTAGTATCTGGTAGTGCACCAAGAGACAGATTCATGTAAAACGGATATTCCAATTCAGAATTGGAGGAGGAGGAAGGATGTTGGTATCAAAATTATTACTAAAATGATCCAAAATACAGACTTCTCACAAAGAAACAAGAAATTGTATGATTTGGGCCGCCTCTTAGCAAGTTATCAATAAAAAGGAAAGAAGAATTGCACAGCATAATTCACAGAGCCAGTTCTAAGCTGAATCACAAAAGCCCCCAATTCTACGAAAAAAGCAATTCAATGGCAGTTGGGTAAAATTGAATCTCGGTGGAAAAATTAAGAAAAGCAAAAACCTTGAAAACAAGTAAGATGAGGAGAGAAAAAGGAACTGACTTGGGGAGTGAACATCAAAGGGGAGTGAGTGGCCCTAGGGCTATGAGGAGGCGATTGACCCATCAACTCAGCGGACCCGTCAACAAGACGGGCGCCGTGGGCAGGGCCCTCCTGCAAGCTGCCGGCGGCACCGATATCTTCCTCGGCCGCTGAGGGGCTTCCATCCCCATCTTCTCTCCCATTCACATTCCTCATCCCGAATTAAATGAAGCTGGCCTCGAGCTGGCGTCGGTTAACACCGACACTACATCATCAGACTGACGTTCCTCTCCCAATCCATTTCCGCGTGCAAAACAAGCGGGAAAATTCCCGCCTAAATTTTTCAAAATTTTCAAATTAGTTTAACAGAATATATTATCAGTTTTTAATTAGTGTTGGTAGAAGAGACACGACTTTTTTTTTAACCGACACTAATTTTATGTCGGTTGAAAGCGACACGATTTTCTTTTTATACAACACCATCATTTAAAAAGATTAAAAGCTATGTCGGTTATAAGCGACATTAACATTCTACGTCGGTTATAAGCGACATAGACAGTTTATGTCCGACATTAATTCAGACACCATGTAAAAACGATGTCGAAAGTGTCTCATCCGTCAGTATATTATATAAAACCAACATTGACCACCGACACAATAAGCCACTTTTGTAGTAGTGTATAGAACGGCTAAATGCAACATGCCATGAAGGTCCGGATAGTTCGTTTAGACTGGCTGTTAATCTAAGGGTGAAATGTGGTATTGGACAAAACTTAGTACTCATAGCTTTCAAGAAGACTTCCCAAGGCTTGGAGGTGAAACACGTATCACGGTGAGATATAATAACATCAGTCAACCAATGTAACCGAACAATATAGTTCACAAAGCCTTAGCAAGTAGATTCATTATGGATTTCCACTCGAGTTTAGCGAAAAATTACGCCTAAAAAGCTAAATAAACACTCAAGAATTTGAGGGTCAAAATGAGTCCATCAAATCTAGAATACAACATCTCACTACAACAGTAGCTTCTGGAATATTCAATCACCAATGGTAAAGATTCATTCAGCAGAGTATTTGTTGGGTGATTGAGAAATTAATGGTCACAATTATAATTTCAATGTTAGTGGTCCTTTTAGACAGTCTACCTACCTCAAAAATAATACAAAGTGAAGTATGGTAGACACGTACCCAAGGTTAACTGGAATACCTTCCGACACAGCAGGGTGAATATGGAATCACAGTCAGAGTAAATATTGATCAAAACGTCAGAAAATCCGATAAATTCAAGAATGAGTGATTTTACCAAATGGTAAAAAATATGGTCCCTCTTGACCATTGGAAAGTGGGTTGGTATGTCAAGTTGATCTATAATCACCGAATCATCTACAGAATCTCCACATGTACAAGATATCTCATACCAGAAGTTTATGGTGATATTCCCCAGTTGCATTTGGATACATGAGGTGATTATAACCACTCGAACGATTTCTTGATGATTTGTAAATAACGTTAAATCGATGCTTGTGAACTCCAACTGGAATGGGATAGGAAAGGTTGGAAATGGTCAAGGGTAAATATGTCTTTTGCTGTCGTAAACCGTATTTACTTTTGCACAACCGGGGTGATACACGATAGTGCAATCATAGACGTTGATTTGGTTTTCCCGTCACCAATGTTAGAAATCTAGTTCCTTTCAATTGAAGATGTATTTGAGAAGTCTAAGGTTGATAACGATTTTGGACACGTTTCTCAACAGAGAAGTGTTATCCGGTTTTCCAAATGAAGATGATAACAATTGACTCGAGGTCATGAATAATATGGTTCATTTCGTACGGTTCCGACCATTGACACATAAGCGATACTCCGTCATGTTGTATCTACCCAGCCAAAACATCCAAAGAAAACGGCATCGTGGATTTCGAAATGATCAATGTCATCGAAAATGCAAAGCAAAAGTGAGGTGAGGCGACAGTTCGATTGTCAGAAACTTTATTCATATCCAACATCCCAAACTAAATTAACTTTCCTCGGTCGATAAATGAGGAAAAACAATAAAGCTGGAAAATCGCAAACAAATTGTCGATAAAATCGCTAACACTTTGTGAGAATTTCAACTTTCCTCCGCTATAACATTTTGGGGAAAAAGAAAAGAATATCGTCTACTGAGATCACGCCTCCCGAGAAAAGTAACAATCTAAACAAAACTAACATTTGATGAATTGGCATAAAGCTGACTGTCAGTGTTTAGAAAATTTGCTCTCGTTGCTAGGGTAGGCGAGAAAGTCGTTTGTAAGACTACAACAAATTCGTTAGGCTATGGAAGAAAACTCGGGTTCCAAAAGTTTAGTCAAAGAGACCATCAACTTGAAGTAGGGGTTAACAGTTTTTAATCGTCACCCGATTGTGTTGCTAAAATCTAGGTACGATCCTAAGGTTCAATCTTTCGCCTTCGCAGATAAGTTTGAGGTTCCCTAGATGAGGTGTTTTGTTGGATAAATTCCCAATCGGTAAGCTTTTGTAACCAAGTTCTCTAAATAATGTAGGAGTTGTTCAAAAGATACAAGGAAATTTGGTGTAGTACGAGAAAGTGGAGCGATGGTGTACTTCACTTCACCATTTGGTGGTATCTCAAGTAAAAATTTGAGAAAAGACACCAAAAGTATATGTCCTCGAACCATACCATACTACTTCCTTTCTCCACGACACGTACTAATAGGTCTTCACAGCTTTCTTGATACTCAATCGCTTTTACAGGGGGAATCAACTCGCCAATTCTAATGTTTGTCGATGGGTGTGACCACAAGAATGACTTGTCGAGAATGTTTGGGTTACCTAACTGGGTATTATGGTTAACACGACTATGAATTTACTGTTCTAAAACAAGGCTTGCTCCTGAGTTTCCACGATTATAATTTCTTCGGCTCAAATAATCACTGTTAATCGATCTATCAGCCGCGCCGCTATTTAATGCATGTAAGATATTTTGATATTATTCGTTACCTTGAAACTATGAACCGGCGTTCTGGAATAAAGGTATCACTCCCAGATACTAGTACCTATATCCGGTATCAGAAATCATACATCCTGAATACTGGTCGACAACTTCTGGATATCGGACAATATCATCAATTAGTAGCGCCACTGTAGGCTGGTTACAGGTTAGAGCCCGCTCGGGTGGTTAGTTTCGGATGACTGGTAAGGAATTGGTCTTATGAGTTGGTTTGTTAATTATAAGGAAAATACTTACTGCTTCAAGGATTTCTGCTAATCGTAGAGGTAACAACTCGTACTCTCGTGCCTATACTCGTCGAATTGACGAATACAGCATCAAAAGAAATTCTGGAAACTAGTATTGGTTGGAATGTCCAAGGGTCGAAAAAAAGAATTTGCTAATAATCTACTTTAGAACGGACTTGAACAGAAGTCGATCTTCCTCCTAAAGATCCAGAATGATCACTAGTGTGTTTGAAAAGATTAGTGTTATTGGGGGATCAAAAGTGGTTGTCCCCCAGATGTTCTTCTGTCGAGTGCTACCACTTTAGCACCAAGTTGTCGCTCAAGACATTTCTGGAATCTCGACGAAAGTAAACTTTGTAGGAATTCTACCATGTGGTATTCTAACGGATATGCTAAGAAATCAAAACTACTTTTGGTTTCCTATCTCGAAATGGTTAGTAATGATGACTGGATAGTAGTGGAATAGATGGGAATTTCTTCGGGGATGCACAATTGTCAATATATTAGCCCTACTTTGAGGCCTTTAACTCATACCAAATCGGGATTTTCCTTGGCAACGAGGTTCTTTGTTTTAAATCTGGAGGCGGTCGTCAAAATGTTTTTCTAGAACATTGATAAGTCGACTAAGTCACTCAAAACTTATAAAAAGTTAACACATTTTTCATGCTCGACGAGGTGGCAAGATTCGAGGAACCAAGAAAGCTTACATAATGTGTGTGATGAACGCAATACTACCCAACTTATGCTCTGATAACAAACGGACACACCCTGACCCGGAATGTCCACCTGGACTCTGCATCGAGCTGTGCTGGCCGATACCAGGAAAGTGACAAAGCCATAAAGTGTAGTGATATGGAAAATGTGAATAAATTTAAACCTAAAAGTGCCTAAATATAAGAGTGCGCTTGTAAGCGAGAATGAACCCATTTCACACGTGATGACATAGCATAAGTAGAGTACAATAAAGTAGGATGAGAATTATACCATCAAAGGTAGCCACCTAGACCGAGATTTGCCAAGAAACCTCATCGACACAAAAGCTCAACGCTAAAACCTGGCTAGCTACTACCGACGATTTATTCAGGGTTTCTCAGCAATTGTCCTGCCTTTTACTAAGTTGACTCGTAAGGAGGTCGAGTTTAAGTGGGATGAAGACTATAAGTGGAGTTTTCAGGAGCTGAAGCAGCGTCTTACTCAAGCTCTCGTTCTTACACTTCTGGAATAGGGCGATGAGTTTGAGATCTACATGGATGCATCTCTATTAGGTTTGGGTTGTGTACTGATGCAGTAGGGGAAAGTCATTGCATATGCTTCCAGGCAGCTCAAGACGCATAAAAGAAATTATCCCACTCATGATTTGGAACTTGGCGCAGTGGTGTTCGCTCTAAAGATCTGGAGACATTACTTGTACGGCGAGAAGTGCCGTATCTTCACTGGTCATAAGAGCCTCAAATATATCTTTACGCAGAGGGACTTGAATTTGAGGCAGAGAAGATGGATGAAGCTCATCACTGATTATAACTGCATGATCGAATATCATCCTGGACATGCCAATGCAGTGGCGGATGCACTTAGTCGGAAATATCACGGACAACTTGCATCATGTAGAGCTATCCATGTTCCACTACTATTTTCTCTTCGAGAAACCGGCGTTACTGTGAAACCGGGTGATCAGGGAGCTTGGTTGGCACACTTCCAAATTAGATCTGTTTTGGTGGATATGGTCAGAGAAGCCCAGGAACTTGATCAGGAATGTGCCGACATAAAGAGTTTGGTGCAGAAAGGAAAGATGAAAGATTTTAATATTCGAAAGGATAGAGCCTTGATGTTGGAAAACAAGTTATACATGCCTCAGGATAATGAAGCAGTGAAAAAGGAAATCCTGGATGAAGCGCACATTTCAGCATATGTCATGCATCCCGGAAGCACTAAACTATATCGCACTATCCGTCTGTTTTATTACTGGGTTAGAATGAAACGGGATGTGGCGGATTATGTGAGTAGATGTATTATCTGCCAACAGGTGAAGGCTGAGAGACAAAGACCTGGGGGACTGATGCAGAATCTTCCGATACCAGCATGGAAATGGGAAGACATCACAATGGATTTTGTGTATGGTTTTTCGAGGACACAGTCGAGATTTGACGACATTTGGGTAATTGTAGATCGACTCACTAAGACCGTTCACTTCTTGCTTGTTCGACAGACCTATTCACTGGAGAAGTTGTCAAAGTTGTTCATCGATAATATTGTCAGACTTCATGGCGTACCCGTCTCCATCGTTTCAGATAAAGATCCCAGGTTTACTTCCAGGTTTTGGAAAGCTTTGAATACTGCCATGGGTACTCATTTGTTGTATGCACTGCCTACCATCCCTAAACCAATGGTCGGTCTGAGCGGACAATTCAGACATTGGAGAACATGTTGAGAGTGTCTATTCTCTAGTAGAAGGGTAGTTGGGATAATTATTTTCCATTGGTTGAGTTTACATACAATAACAGCTATCATTCGGGTATCGGCATAGCACCTTATGAGGCTTTATATGGGAAAGTGTGTTGGACGCCGTTGTGTTGGACAAAGGTCAGCGAACGAGTATTAGTAGGACCAGAGATTGTGGACACCACCAATGCTAATATCCAGCTAATTAAGAAAAATCTAAAGGTAGCACAAGACCGACAAAAAAGCATCGTGGATAAACATTCCAGGGACCGTGAGTATAAGGTTGGTGACTTTGTGTTTTTGAAGTTGTCTCCCTGGAAGAGTGTAGTTCGTTTTGGTAAGCGAGGAAAATTGAGTCCTCGATACGTTGGTCCTTACCAGATTACTAAGAGAATTGGTGCAGTTGCCTACAGATTGGAGCTACCATCAGAGTTGTCACTGATTCACAACGTTTTCCATGTTTCTATGCTTAGGAAATATGTACTAGATCCCTCTCATATCATCCAGTTAGAGCCGCTGGAAGTAAATCAGGATGCTAGCTATGTCGAAGAACCAGTGGCTATCCTTGATTGACAGGATAAAGTGTTGAGGAACAAAGTTATTTTGTTGGTAAACGTGCTTTGGAGGAACCACGCTGTTGAGGAAGCGACGTAGGAAATAGAGGATTTGATGAGAAGTTAGTATCCGTTTTTATTTGGTTAAGGTTGTAAATTTCGAGGACAAATTTTTTATAAGGGGGTAGATTGTTACACCCCACCCCCAATTATGTTGTAAATTTCATAATTTCCCTAAAAGGTTTTTGAAAGTTACTTTTTGGTCCCTTATCCTAATATAATTCGGACCCTTTATCTCAATTTATTTTCTCCCACATGCTGCCACGTGGCAAACACCCAACTCCCCTTCTATTTCTCTTTTCCTGATCTCTCTATCTCTCTCACTCTTGCAGTCTCTCTGTCACTTCATCTCACCCTCCCTTAACTCTCTCCCTCGGACTCTCATTTTCCCATTGACCAGCGCACACCCAAACTACCCTGAGGACGGTGCTGCACCACCGTAGCCCACGAGGATCTCCCTTCCCTCACTTTATATCTCATTATCTCTTCCTTTCCCCACAGCAAGCACCGAGAAAGTGCGATGGCGAACTCCGTCGAACTCCACCATTTCCAAGTAAGTGAGCCTCATAATTGTTTTACCTTGTCTTAAATTGGATGTTGGTATGAATTTCTGAGTATGTAAACCTATTTTGGTGAAGGTTGGACTTGAAATCAATTCGAGTGTGTTAAACCCAGATTTCGGCGAGTACCCGTGCCTTCCAGGCCATTTTCCGACCATCTCCAACCCTCTTTACGGTGAATCGTAGGTATAAACCTCTTCCTCTCATCTTGTACTTCGTTTTCGTACCTAAATTGCATCCCTAGGTTGCTAGTTGTCGTCGACTGGAGCTCGAAAGGCTTCGGCCTCCTTTTCCGACGAGAACCAACCAAACGAAGCCTTTGGCTTCTGGCTCCAGCCCTTGTTGTCAAACCCAACCCTTTATAACTCGGGCCTCAAGCCCTTTAAGCCCAATCCCTTTTTATTTAATTAAATTGTTTTTAAAACCAAAACGGGCCATTGGGTCGTATCTGTTAAGGGCCTAAGCCCACCTCCCAAAACCCATTTCCTAAACCCAATAACCCAACCCACCTAATTACCTAAGCCCATTTCCCTAACCCAAAACCCAAGGCCCAAACCCGGTCCAACCCTAAGCCCAGACCAGATTGACCTGGTTTGACCGTTGACCGTTGACTTTGACTTTCAGGTTGACTTTTATGGTCTCTTCCGGAACCCCTCCTAGGCTAATTTCGATGTCCTAAATCCGATTCCAACGTTCATTTTCCCAAATTCAATTGTTATGATAGAGTTTTATTAATTGTACCCTTTATATGCTTAGGGGCAATTATAGTGGCGTTTCCGTCTTCACTAGTTATGTGGCTCTTCGGCGGCAATTACTGTGAGTGAACCCCTTCTAAAATGCATGTTTTGATAGTAGAAATGCATACATGAAAAGCATGATTTAATCATTATGTTCTATGAAACGCTTTGAGATAACATGCTTACTGAGGGTAGATTGAATTACTACTATTTTTCCTATTACCCGTGTTCTTATAGAATATCTGATGGATGACGATATGATATTTAGAACATGTTTCAAACACCTCTTTATAGTATAGATGATGGATGACTTTATACTAT
>JAOTRO020000009.1:211612-221783 GCA_028566515.2 Pyracantha coccinea | reverse complement strand
TGCTAGTGATTGATTATATAATTGGTGAAAATAACTTTGGAAATATTATTGCCATTACTACTCTTTTAGGCTTGTACGACATATGACTGAAGTGATTTTTCCATAGGAAGTGTTCGACAAAGACTTTCTGAAGACGGATGATAAGATGGGACATGCTCACCTGAGTCTTCAGCCTATGGTCTCCGCTGCTAGATTGAGACAGATTTTGCGTGTTTCTTCGGGTGAGACAACATTAAGGAAGGTTGTCCCAGACGGTGAAAACTGCCTAGTTAGGGAAAGCTCCATCACAAGTGTAGACGGTGAGGTGGTGCAGAGTGTTTGGTTGAGGCTTTTTGATGTTGAGTCAGGGGAAATCGAGCTGAAAATCAAGTTACCTAATGCGCCGGTTGCGTAGTGCAGAAGTTAGGGTTGGCTTCGGTGTAGACCTCTAACAATGGGGAGAAGAATCGAATCTTTATAGCATGGTCATTTTCTGTTGCAACTCTTCTAGGAATGCCAAGGGGATTGACAATGTAGTGGTATGAATTTGTACTAGCCGAAGGGGGAGTAGGTTGTTTCAACTTCTGAAGACTCGTTAATTTGGAATCCTGTGCATGTATGAATGTATTGCAGGTTTTATGGATAATGGTGTCATCCAATTCTTCTTTAAATTATGTATAAACTCAATTTTTCATTGTTTACTCGACTAATCTGAAAAAACTATTGCAAATGCAAATGTGAGGTCAGGCCAGTTGCTCAAGATAGTATGTTTGTCTCTTCGTTCGGGTTTGAGTCCACTCCTCTAATATAGACTAGTATAGAGTATTTTTGTGAATAAGATAACATAGAAGAGTTCAGAATTTATTATTATTATTATTATTATTTATTATTCTTTGTAGTGAAAATATTGTTGTTTTGTGACGGAGTGAAAAAAAAAAAAGTAGAATGGTTTTGAAGACCTAAACCCAATAAGTTGAAGAAACACGTATGGCCCGTTAAGAAACTCCAAAAGGTTTGGCCCATTCCATATGGCCCACTATTATATTAATAAGGGGTGTCGTATTTGGGATTGGCGCGTAAATCGTAGTCGATGAGTTTGACGAGGCTGAAAGTCACGGTGGGTGAACCGGCGAGCCCAAACCCTAACGTCGACGGTGACGATACCATCCAGGCCAAAAGGCAGACGGTGGTTCTGGGCAATGGAAGCGAAGCTGTGTTCATACCAAGACTGATAAGCTTCGATCAGGCTTGGAAATGGTTCGATTACCTCGACACCCAAATCGCTTGGACCCGACCCACCATTCGTGTCTTCGGCCGCTCCTGCCTCCAGGTTTCTCTCTCCCTCCCTCTCTCATGTGTTTTGCGTATACATATGCCTTCTTTCTTCTATCAATTATGTTATCTTGGTATTGTGGATTGTTCAATTCTTCTTGCAAGATGATTAATGTGTGAATTTATGATGGTTGGCAATATGGTGGGAATGCTGTTTGGAAGTTGGGTTAAATACTATTTATGATTCTACATGCCTTAATTGAGGAAGGGTTGATCGAAATTTGAAATTTGAACCCAATTAGTTTGTTGGTAATTTGGTTTGCAGCCTAGAGATACATGTTATGTAGCAAGCCCGGGACTTCCCCAATTGGTTTACAGCGGGTACCAGCCTCGTGCCTATTCATGGGATGATCATCCTCCGCTTAAACAAATCTTGGAAGCGGTAATACGATTCATTATCATAATAAATCCTACCATTATGGTACCGTGGCTCATCATGTTTTCGTTTACCTTGCTTAGGTCCATAAAGCTCTTCCTGGAAGCAGTTTTAATAGCTTGCTCTTGAATAGGTATAAAGGTGGTAATGACTATGTTGGCTGGCATTCTGATGATGAGAAGCTTTATGGTTCTACTCCTGAAATTGCATCCTTTACCCTTGGATGTGACCGTGAATTCTTCTTGAAGAAGAAGAAACCCAGTAAAACAGTCCAAGGTATGATCAACTGGTTTCTCAATTTGTTACTTAACCTAGTTTTCATTGTTTTTGTTATGGTTTGTTCATTTCGTACGTACTGTTGACAGTTAACTACACATATAGCCACAAAAGTATTATCTGCAGCAGCTTTCTATATGCACGACTAGAAGCCTAGGACCCGTTTGAATAACTGTCACCGTAATTTTTATGAAATAACATAAAACTTGGGGTGTAAATGCTAGAAAGAAGAGACGAGCAAGAACCTGCAAGCAAGCGCATAAAGAGGAATCATGCTGATCAGCACTCTTTCATGCTTAAGCATGGATCACTTTTGGTGATGAGAGGTTACACTCAAAGGGATTGGATGCACTCTGTGCCTAAGCGGTCAAAAGTAGAGGCAACTCGTATTAACCTCACCTTCAGGTGTGTTGTCGGATAGGTTATAGCCTATTATAGGATTAGAAGGAGAGTAGTTTTTCATCTTGCTGTTTTTTTGTGCATTTGATGCAGATATGTTCTTGAAGAACCTGGTGCGACGGCGGCTATGTAACTTCACCACAGCGGTACTTTGTCCTAAAGGAAGAATGTAGAGCTGATTTCTTGGTCTTTTTGTTCTTTTGGGGCCTTGTATATTGGTTAGTTATGAAGATTGTGGATGTCTTGTCTGTACCAGATCAGTTGGTATGTGCTCGTACGTATGTATGTATGTATGTATGTTATATTTCTTTGGGGTAAAACAGGATATACAATTCTCTGTTAATTGCTTGGCTGGTAAGGTCCTTTGCCCTTGTGAGTGAAAGAGTGCGGTAGATAAAGCTTGTTACGAGTCTTGTTGTACTGTGAGTTTGCTGATATATCTTGAAGCAGGTACCATTGGGTTCGATATGTCAGACGTTTTGACTCTGGAGTTCCAATTTGACCTCTTTTCTAATTTAGGTGCAAATGAAAATGTCAAAATCAGCGTGACCAAATAAATAGAGGAGGAAGGATTGACGTAGTCATGTTTGATTGATGCGTTTCCAAGTATTTGAGAGATGAAGCGGTGCAATGCTATTAGTTTTAGTTGTGGGATGCCTAACATCACTGCATGATCTCGACTGCAATAATTTGTCTGTAAATTTCTGGTTTTTTTTTTTTTTTTTGCTCGAGCGTAAATTTCTAATCCAATCTTTAATATAATCTAATGATTATTGATAGAAAAATGAAAGATAAAAAAATCCAATAACCAAACACAGGGACAAAAAAGTGGAAAAAAAATGAAGACTGCCCAACTCGGGAGTGGAGTCAGGAGTGGGTGATGTTTGCGGTTCCCGGCGTAGAATGATAAAATTCTGGACTGAAAATTTGATGATAAAATTCCAGCAAAACAGGCAACGACAGTGATGAATCTGATGATGTCATGGGCATGGTGGCGCAATTCAGAAGAAAAAGACAAGGGAAGGTCGGTCACGCCATTAATTAAATCAATTATTTACTTTAAAACGATAAACTCAAACAATTATCAATCATGCTCATGGGATAATCTTCTTCTTCTGCAACCCAGCCTTACGAGGCACGTACTCTCTCTCTGTTGGTTTGCAATTGCAACAGCGATCCTCCATCGCTCATGGCTCCTCCATCTTCTTCTGATCCTGTTCATCCTCGAGGTAAAGTAAAACCCCCCTCTTTCCTTCCCTCCCTCTCTAACTGCGCTGCTTCAATTTTCCATTTCTTCTTGTCTCTTTTTGTTTCCTTCTGATTTGGGGGGACGGTGTTTGCTTGTTTGTTCAGATGTGTGTATAGTGGGAGTCGCCCGCACGCCCATGGGTGGATTCCTTGGCTCCCTCTCCTCTTTCTCTGCTACCCACCTCGGCTCTCTTGCCATTCAATGTCTGTCTAACTTCTCTCTCTCTCTCTCTCTCTCTCTCTCTCTCTACTTTTTCTGCTATTAGATTTATGATTGTTTTGATCAACTGTAATAAAATAAATGGTTAGGTGCTCTTAAGAGAGCAAATGTGGATCCTTCCCTTGTGCAAGAGGTCTTCTTTGGGAATGTTCTAAGCGCCAATCTTGGCCAAGCTCCTGCCAGACAGGCTGCTCTCGCTGCCGGCATCCCCAACTCTGTCATTTGCACCACCATTAACAAAGTTTGTGCTTCTGGGATGAAATGTTAGCTCCCCCGCTCCCTTAATTTGTTTATTTCTGTCACTTGTGATCTTCGTCGCTGTCACTGATCCCTGGCGGGGTATTTCTTCGTTCAGCCACAATGCTAGCAGCACAAACCATCCAGCTGGGTCTCAACGATGTCGTTGTCGCTGGTGGCATGGAAAGCATGTCCAATGCCCCTAAATATCTACCAGCTGCCAGGTTAGCCTTTTTCTCATTTCCTTATTGTTGTGTCTACCAGCTACTGAAAAATTAAGATATTTGTAAGTCTCATGATTAAGGGACTTTAAGTAAAATCTTGCAATCCATCTTCCACTTGAAGGGCTTGCACTCATGTTGGCGTGGTTCAGTGTGCTCCTAAATGTACCTAATTTGTGTTCGTGACTCTAATTTGCAAACAGGCAGGGGTCTCGATTAGGACATGATACCATTGTCGATGGCATGCTTAAAGATGGTCTTTGGGATGTCTATAATGACTTTGGAATGGGAGTTTGTGCAGAAATATGTGCTGATCAACTTTCCATATCAAGGGAAGAGCAGGTAGGGTCTCTCAAGAGATTGACCTGCTAAATTATGTTGATGCATTTCATCTTTAGGTGTTCTGCAATCAAATAAATTTATCTGAGAGATGGCTTTTCTTGTACTTGTGGCCACATCAGATTCATAAATTTCTGTGCTTAGTGTGCTTAGAAAACAGACTGCTTAATCCATCAACATTGAAACTGTAAAATCTTACAGTCCAGTGTATGTATTTTGACATATAATTCCCTTGTCATACGAAGTTTAACTTACTCTTGTCACTATCTCTAAGATTGGGCTATATTAATGTTTCCCTGCAGGACTCTTATGCTATTCAAAGTTTTGAGCGTGGACTTTCTGCGCAAGATGCTGGTCTCTTTAAATGGGAAATAGTTCCGGTGTGATTTCGTACTGTGCTAAACAGCAGAAACTTTTCAGCTTATGCTGCAGAAAATGCCAATGTTAACTCTCAATCTTCTGCTGCAGGTTGAAGTTTCTGGGGGAAGAGGAAAGCCTTCCTCAACTGTTGACAAGGATGATGGTTTACAAAAGGTAAGTACAATAGGTGGGCATGGGATAAACTTACATGGACTATGTTTCTTTTAAAGATAACTACCATATTTTACTTTGCAGATCAGAATTGCATAACTTTTCGAGTTTTAGTGATCAAAGTATATTACCTATATCTTGATATCAACTAAATGTTGTAGATTTTCTTGACAAGGAAAGTGGGGATTTTAAATTGTTTGAACTTCAATCTCTGGTTGTAGTAGTGAGTCAAAATTCTACCTCTTCCAACCACTTTGTTCTCCCCTTCATTTGACAATTAACATAACTTTTGAACTTTAATTTCATGATTTTGGAGGTCTACAAAAATTTCATTCCTGTATTATGATTTCATTTTTCAGCATCAAAATATCAAATGCACTTCCATTGTCATAGTTTTATCTGCCTTTTGCTAGTTTGATGCTGCAAAATTAAAGAAGCTTCGACCAAGTTTTAAGGAGAATGGGGGTTCCGTTACTGCTGGCAATGCTTCTAGCATAAGGCCTCTCTCTCTCTCTCTCTCTGGTGCATACCTCATTTTTTAACAATGCATAATGGGTTGTGTTTTTCTTGGGCAGCGATGGTGCAGCTGCACTAGTGCTAGTGAGTGGGGAGAAGGCACTTCAACTTGGGTTACAAGTAATTGCTAAGATTAAGGGATATGCTGATGCAGCTCAGGTAGTGACATGCCATTTCTCATTTATCTTGGTTTGGTGGAGTCCAACTTGTTTTGATGCTAAAACAAGATTGTCTGGACAGGCGCCTGAATTATTTACAACTGCTCCAGCCCTTGCACTACCAAAAGCAATTTCAAATGCTGGTTTGGAGGCTTCTCAAATTGATTACTATGAAATCAATGAAGCATTTTCAGTAAGAACACATGCTTTTATACTTTGATATTTTGATACATCTTTTCTTTGATTTATTTAGCATTTTCTGAAAACATATACTTTTTAACTCTGCAGGTAGTTGCTCTTGCCAATCAAAAGCTGCTGGGCCTTAATCCCGTGAGTCTTTCATGCAAAGTTATTGAAATCAAAATTGATATGGTGCACTCTGAACTCTCAAAACAGGTCATTTATTTATTTATTTTCACAATTCGTCTTTCTTATGAATTCAGGATAGAGTTAATGCCCACGGTGGAGCTGTATCTTTGGGACACCCGTTAGGATGCAGTGGAGCTCGTATCTTGGTCACATTGTTAGGGGTAAATCAAGGATTTGCTTGTTTCTCTCATGTGATTGTTAATTTTCATGAGTGTCCCTTAATCGAAGAGTAACATTGTTGCAGGTACTGAGACATAAGAAAGGGAGGTATGGGGTTGGTGGCATATGCAACGGGGGAGGGGGGGCATCTGCTCTTGTTCTTGAGCTCATGTAAGACTTTTACATTTGGTAAGGCGTATGCTCGATTCAAATTGAATAGTGTCTTGTTCTTTCCAATTCCACCGGCTGCTAGTGCTATAACAATTGCCGATGTTTGTCCCCTTTTGATGCGTACCTCTGAATTTTCTACAACCTTAACGAGTAGAGGAATCAAATCACTAATGTAGTAGTTTTGATGTTGCACCTGCAGGCCAATAACTTGGCGGGTGGGACCGTCTTTGTTATGAATAACGTCGTCATCATCATCGTCATCATTATCAGAATGTTGTATAAGGTGTTTTAACGTTGTTTTGCAGCAACAAGTACAAAGGTTTGTAATTGTAATTTGTATGTCAGTAATGATGCTTGAAGAAAGAAAATAGGGATGTGCCCTATTCCTCACTCATTCTTTTTGTTCTATCCTTGCATTCTATGTCTGGAGTATGGTATACGAAACTGCAGAGAATCAAAACCTTTTGTCCAACTCCTTATACTACATTATTATTACCAAGTATGCTGTGCAGCGAAACAAGCACCAAATAGGGTTTAGAATTGTGTTTTTAAGAAAATCACAATATTGTTTTAAAAAAAATCATGAATTTTAAGTTTTAACCCCGCATTTTTTTAATACAAATTTTTTTATTTTCACGAAATATTTTGCGTGTGCATCAAGAAATATATTAAGACATATGGAGTGGTTTTAATTTTTATTGAGCTACAAATGTATTTTTAATAGAATATTTAAGCCTAAAATCTTTTTGCGTTACATCACGGTTTCTAGGCTATTTTGTGAATTTGTAAAAAAATAATCCTAAAATCTTTTTGCTTTCACCGCAGCGTGAGGTTTTGAATTTCATGTATGACTTTTTGTGGATGTTCTTGTTGACGGAGTCCGGCAATGTTTTGGACCCCACTTCAATATTTGGCTATATACGTTTAAGTTTTTTACTTAAATTTGCATTTTTGACCCCACTTCAAAATTTGGCTATATACTTTTCAGGCCATTCTGCAAATTTATACAAAAATCGTCCTAAAATCATTTTGCTTTCACCTTCACCACATCATGAGGTTTTGAAATTCATGTGAGAGCTTTTGTTTATATTCCTTAGATGGAGTGCCTTTTCGCAATGTCTTGGGCACCATTGTAATTTTTGTCAATTTATTTTATGTTTATGACACAAAGAGTCAATTTAAAATACATTTGTGGCTCATTAAATGGTAAACCGTTTTCAATTGCCTTATGAAGTTATTCTCAATCATGGCAAAAAATATTTTGCAAAAATAAAAAATTTGATGTTTTTTCAAAAATAAAAAGGTAGGCTAACCATCACAGTTTCTAGGTTATTTTGAGAATTTGTAGAAAAATAATCCTAAAATCTTTTTGCTTTCACCGCAATGTGAGGTTTTGAAATTCATGTATGAATTTTTGTGGATGTTGTTGTAGATGGAGTCTCGTTTCGGTAATGTTTTGGACCCCACTTCAATATTTGTCTATATACTTTTAAGTTTTCGGCTTAAATATTCTATTAAAAATACATTTGTAGCTCAATAAATGGTAAAACAGCTTCTAATTGCCTTATAAAGTTACTCTTAATCATGACGAAAAATATTCCGCATAGCTAAAAAATTTGCATTTTTTTTTCAAAAAAAAAATTGTGGGCCACCATCACATTTCCATGCCATTTTGCAAATTTATAAATAAAAAAAAAGGTCATATAATCTTTTTGCTTTCACCTTTACTGCACCATGAGGTTTTGAAATTCATGTAAGAGTTGCTAATATTCTTGTAGATGGAGTTCCTTTTCGAAATGTCTTGTGCATCACATCAATTTTTATCAATTTATTTTAAGTTTACGACATAAAGAGTGAATTCAAAATACATTGGTGGCACAATAAATGGTAACATCGTTTTCAATTGCCTTACAAAGTTATTCTTAATCACGACGAAAAATATTTCTCAAAAATAAAAAATTGCATTTTTTCCAAAAAAAATAATAAAACGTAGGCCATCACGATTTCTAGGCTATTTTGTGAATTTGTAAAAAATAATCCTAAAATCTTTTTGCTTTCACCTTAATGTGAGGTTTTGAAATTCATGTATGACTTTTTGTGGATGTTGTTGTAGATGGAGCCCGTTTCGCTAATGTTTTGGACCCCATTTCAATATTTGTCTATATACTTTTAAGTTTTCACTTAAATATTCTATTAAAAACACATTTGTAGCTCAATAAAAAGTATAACAGCTTTCAATTGCCTTATAAAGTTACTCTTAATCATGACGGAAAATATTCCGCATAGCTAAAAAATTTGCATTTTTTTTCTTCCAAAAAAAACGTGTGCTAACCATCACGTTTCTAGGCCATTTTGCAATTTTATACAAATATGGTCATATAATCTTTTTGCTTTCACCTTCACCGCATTGTAAGGTTTTGAAATTCATGTAAGAGTTGTTGCTAATATTCTTGTAGATGGAATCCTTTTTCAGAATGTCTTGTGTGCCACTTCAATTCTGTCAATTTTTTTTAAGTTTACAGCATAAAGAGTCAATTAAAAATACATGTGTGGCACAATAAATGGTGAAACCATTTTCAATTGTCTTATAAAGTTATTCTTAATCATGGCGAAAATATTTCGCAAGAATTTTTTTTTGCATTTTTTCCAAAAAAAATTGTAGACGTTACGGTTTCTAGGCTATTTTTCGAATTTGTAGAAAAATAAATGTAAAATCTTTTTGCTTTCACCGCAATTTGAGGTTTTGAAATTCATGTATGACTTTTTGTGGATGTTGTTGCAGACGGAGTCCCGTTTTGGTAATGTTTTGGACCTCACTTCAATATTTATCTATATACTTTTAAGTTTTCAGCTTAAATAATACATTAAAAATACATTTGTAGCTCAATAAATAGTAAAACAGCTTCCAATTACCTTATCAAATTACTCTTATTCATGATGGAAAATATTCTGCATAATTAAAAAAATTACATTTTTTTTTTCAAAAAAAAGAAACATGAGCTAACCATCACGTTTCCAAGCCATTTTGCAAATTCATAAAAAATCGTCCTGAAATCTTTTTGCTTTCACCTTTACTACATTGTGAGGTTTTGAAATTCATGTAAGAGCCTTTGCTTGTATTCTTGTAGACAGAGTTTCTTTTCGGAATGTCTTGTGCACCACTTCAATTTTTGTCAATTTACTTTAAGTTTATGGCATAAAGAGTCAATTAAAAATACATTTGTCGCACAATAAATGCTAAAGCCGCTTTCAATTGTCTATAAAGTTATTCTTAATCATGGCGAAAAATATTTCGCAAAAATAAAAATTTGCATTTTTTCCAAAAAAAAAAAAACGTAGGCGTATCACGGTTTCTAGGTATTTTGCAAATTTGTAGAAAAATAATGCTAAAACCTTTTTGCTTTCACCGCAATGTGAGGTTTTGAAATTCATGTACAATTTTTTGTGGATGTTGTTGTAGATGGAGTCCCATTTCGGTAATGTTTTGGACCCCACTTCAATATTTTTCTATATGCTTTTAAGTTTTAGGCTTAAATATTCTATTAAAAATACATTTTAGCTAAATAAATGGTAAAACAGCTTCCAATTGCCTTATAAGGTTATTCTTAATCATGACAAAAAATATTTCGCTTAGCTAAAA
>JAOTRO020000009.1:140782-152968 GCA_028566515.2 Pyracantha coccinea | reverse complement strand
AAGTGACCAAGAGAATACGACATTGATTAAGCCTCGACCTGCTGCAAATCCATAATTGTTCAACTTATTACTCTCCTTCTGACGATCCATTACGTACAAATTGATCGATCTTCGGATGACATTCGCAATGACTCGAGTTTAAGGAATATTGATGAAGCCAATGGCTTCAATTAGCGTGGCTCTCCTTTTTATTTAAAGTACTGAAATATTTTTCTTGGCAGGTAACTTGACCAAGACTAGTAGTGTACAGGCTACAGAGAGAGAAAACTTGCCAGCCACTGGGTATCAATGCTTTTATTTACTTTATGATTTATGATTCATGTGCTTTTTCTTTTTCTTCTTTTTTTTTTAGGGGAAAATGGCACAGACACCTGGACACCTATAAGTTTTAGTTGCATCTTCTAGTCGCATCTTCTAACCAGAGCATCTGTAGGTCTTTGGTTTACGTGTCCAAATCACCTTAACCAATGTTCTCTCATCTTATCTTCAATTACGGCCCTCCTACTTTGTCTCGGATATCCTCATTCATCATTATATCCTTTATGTGTGCCTACACATCCAATGAAGCATTCTCATCTTTGCTACACTCATTTTTTGCACGTGTTGAGTTTTGACCTTCCAACATTTTGTGCCATAAAGCATTGATGGTCTTAATTGCCGTCCTATAAATTTTTCCCTTGAACTTTAGTATCATACGATGATCGCACAACACATCTGATGCACTCATCCATCCAATTTGTATTCTATGGTTGAGATCTCCATCTAATTCTCTGTTTTCTTGATTGCTCCACCCCAAAACTCGCTTAGTCTAATCTCAATGTTCTTGTGGTCTTTGTTCTCTTCCCATAAGTATATATAGGGTCTTAGTGACAAGCTAAGTAGTAAGTCAAAGCAAAGCCAGTTTGAACTTCCCTCTTCCCGCTCTTATCCACAAGTGAACACTTCGACTTCATCTCAAACTCTCTAGCACATAGATCATTACCACAATCCTTACCACAATCAATCTCTATCTACAACTCCTCCACAATCATTAGCTTCTCTCAGTTTATTTGTAATTAGAGATAACTCTCTTCTGTAACTACCTAATCATTTGTAACTCTATATATTCAATGTGAAGCCTAACTCATTAATTCATTCAATTGAGTTTACTCATTCAAGCATTCTTACTATACTGAGCATTGATATTTTTCATGGTACCAACGAGATAAAGTCTTACGACATCATTTGAATTTTCGATCTTTTTTCAAATGGTGTATGATTCTTCAAGCTCTTCCTTTTCTATCCATCTCCCTACCTTATCCAATGTGTCAAACTTTCTTACTGTGAAGCTGGATCGTACCAATTACCCTCTATGGCAGCCCTGATGCTTCCATTGCTTTAAAGAAGGATTCTAGTTTTGTATGTTGATGAAACTAGCAAATGTTCATTTACGTTTCTCAAGGATGACCAAGGCAATGTTAAAAGGATGCTATGGTCATGTTCTGGATCATCAATTTGTTCATTTCACTTGTTGAAAATGTTTTCTAAAGCCAAATATGAAATGATACCTTACGAACATTTTACATATTACACTAATCTAGTTTGAGCCAGGGGCAAAGATTATTGCTTAAATCCATCCCACTAAATGTTATACGTTTAAACGATAAGTTCAAGGAATATGTAAATAAGAGAATGCAATCTAAATATGTTAGATTCATGAGAAATTTATCTCTTATAGACATATTATAAACGTTTATGATCTTAGGATTGATTATTGGGCATTGACAATCTGAATAGATTAGTACATACTATGTCTTCTCTTCAGAGAGTGACTGGTCTCAAGTCATTGGTGTAAATGACACCAGTACAAGTATGTAGATAATCAATAGAGAATGAGTCCCCTAAATACAATCAATTAGGAATTATCATACTCATGTCATATGAGAACTGATAATATTGCGTACAACTTGACCATCAAAGAGCCTTTGACCAATACATCCCTTGGTCTCTAGCTACTTACAATTGTTTGTTCTTTTACATGTAAATGGATTTTTGCATCTTCAATCACATATGGCGGTGCGCGAATTTGGTTCCAACAGTAATCATATAGACAAGAGAATCACATCGGATAGTAGACATGAATAAACTATCAACCAAACAATGTGATCAAGAGTATTTGATATAGAGAAAGACCATATTGCATTGTAATCCCCAACTAAATAGGTTCTCCACCTCTTCTGCTTAGCTTAGGAAACTATGACATACTTCTAAGTGTCACTCATGGCTTGTGGAAGCCCTGAAGATTAATAATCACTAAAGGGAGAATTGGAAGTAAGTTTCAATCCACTATAGATTAGCAAGAGTTCTAATTGCCCACAATCTCCCTAAATAAAACCTAAAAGATAACATATTGTGTTAGATAATGATTGAAGAATTCAACGGAGTTAAGTAAGGACAATTAAATGGTTTAATTGTTTATGGAAATGAATAATTAATATGTTAATTGATCAAAAGAATAAGTTCGTTTTAGACCTTGAATTAGTCAAGCCCATTAACTTAAGTTGTACCTCAAAGATTTTGGGAAAAATCGGCCATAGAGAGAAGCATTATAGCCTTATCCCCTATTAGAGTTTTCAAAAGGAATAAGAGAGAAATCTCTCGTTTTCTTTTCTCTTGGGACAGCCGACCACATGAGGGGGGGGGATATCTTGCAATTTCTTCCTCCCATGTCAGTAATCATCTTTTTCCTCTATCACCCTTGGCGTCGAAACATACAAGCTTTCTACTTTGGGGGCTTTGGAGAATCCATTCAAACTTCCAAATCCAAGAATCTAACTCAAATAGAGGAATGAAGGCCCTCACTTTGGGTGATTATCCATTGCAAAGAAAAGTGGAACTTCAAAGGTATAAAGAAATCTCAACTCTCATTATTGAATTTGAGTTGAGTCTAGGTTTATACAACACGTACCTTAAATAATGTATTTTATTCCCAAAGGATGTGAAATGACCAAAATGCCCCTAGTTGGGTGTCTTGAGTAAATATGGACCTCTCAACTAAATTTTATTTTCTAATATTTTTTTATTTTATTAAATTATTTTACATACTCACGAGTGTGTAGGCGAAAGCAGCATCGAATTTGGAGTTACAGAGATTTAGTTGTGATTTACAGTACATGGAGGGTAAAATCGTAGTTTAACCTTGAGGAAATTTCCAAGTGCTCTTCTCATTTTTCTGAAACACTCTCTCTCTCTCTCTCTCTCTCTAACTGGCTTTTTCTGCAACTTCATCCGACGGCCTCTTCTCTCCACCGAGAACACCCTCACACCACCATTCAATTCCTAATCGAATCCAACCATAAACTCAGCAAATCTAGGCCCAGCATGACCTTAGGATTCGCTTCGGAGGTTTGCATGTGAGAAATGGGACTGGTAATAAGATGAACTCACTGCACCGAAGTTCTCCGACAAGTTGAGTTCGAACTCGACGAAATCGAACTCAATCGAGTCTAAGATTTCCTCTAATGGATTTCAGGTATCGATCTCATGCTTTGTGTCTCAAATTTAAGCCTGGAATCGAGGTTTCAACCTTTGTATTTTAGTGCATGCATTCTCAGTTTCAATCGAGTTTAAATTCTTTTGAACTAAAATGAAGTTTGTGAGAATTATGATTAATCGGACAAGGAGATCTGGTGAATTCATGTTGAATCCGAGATGGATTCGACCTCCAATTGCTTAAATTCAATTTTAGGTAAGTCTATGGATTTATTCACAACCTCTTACCCAACCTCCTTGAGAATCCTCTTCACAACCTCCTACCCGGCCTCCTCGAGCTTCAAAAAGTGCTTGACCATCAAAATCAAAGGCTCCTTCAAATCTTCCTAACTCTTCAACCACCAATGGTGTTAAGCGTGAGGGGTAATTGTTGCTTTTATATGAAATTGAACTTAGTTTTTCATTTGGGTTGTTCACGTATTTACGTCCTAAGACATTTAGTTGAATTAATGACATAAGGCATTTATTTGAACTTTGATTTTTTTTTTCTTTCATTTTGGTTTGTATGGCATAAGGAATTTACTTGAACGTTAATGTTGTTAGATTGAATTTGTTAACGATTGATGGATTAAAAAATAAAGTTTTAATAAAACACTTTTGATATTATTCACTTTTAACAAAAAAAAATCATATTTTTATCTTTTTTTTTACTATTTATTACACATTTATTCGTCATTTTTAATCAAAATTGAATTTTTTTTGAAATTTTCGTTAGTTTTATCTTAAAAGGAAAACCTATTTTCATTAAAAATAAAAAAATAAAAAAAACTGCAACAAACTAAAGCCCAGAACTTTTTTTTTTAATAGGCTTGGAAGCCGAATTGGACTTGTCTTCATATGGAACAGAATGGGTTTGGTCAAAATTTTGTACTTTCAAGCAGACCGAACCGTAACAAACCGGGCTCAGGCCTACTCCTAATAGAACATGTCCTATCTAAGACTCTTGTCCTTCATGAAGCCAGCAAATTAAGAACTGTCGTGTATATTAAAAAAAAAAATAATAATGTTGTTTAATTGTATTGTATATATAAATCAGGTCAAAGTGTAAAAAAAATTTGGCTACGGTAAATGCATTTACTTAATACATTGTATCAAAGGTAACATAACGATCAACGTATCATTGAAATTCATCTACTTACGTGAGTCTTAGACAATCATGAAATTGAAGTTTAACAAATCTGTTTCAATGGTACCGCAGTGCATGAACCTTTTTACCCGACGCTAGCCAAAGTCTACCTTCTAAAAATTGGTGTGGGATATCGAGTGTGGGATATCGAGTGTGCTGAGCTGAATTTAGAAACACGCAATTATCAGGGGGAGCAACCATAAAGTATGCTGTTTCACTCTTCTTTTTTTTTTTTTTCTGGTTCCTAGCAAGATTTTAACCAGCCAGCATTAGAGAGTCCAACGTGATATCAATAATCTCAACAAGGGTTACTACACTCTTCTAAGTTCTAACTTAGCTACGATGTTTTTTAATGAGGTCACTCATTATTGAATCGGAGTTACGAAGAAGTGTCGTAAAATATATAGGGTTGATGACTTTAATCAAGCTAGTGATTAGGGCAATCAGTAATATGAAAGGAGCGATTACCGTTGTTACCATGTACATTAGCTTAATTGATGAACAAGCATCCGTTTCGGCCAAATTTTACCGGAATCGGTTGTAGTGGGATAAGTGGAGTAGATATTATTATAATCTCACGAAACGTTTACCTTAGAAGTCGCAGTGATGAATCAAATATTACAGCAAGTAATATGAACCACCAAGTATTAGGTGTGAGGTTTTAGCCTCGGTGTTTTCTAATTATTCATGCATCATCAACTAAGCAAGCTTAAGTGCTCAATCACTGCCTTGGCTTTAAGCTCATCTATGACTACTTGATGATGTCTGTGGCTCTTCTGTTAGACTGAGAGAAGATAACGGTTTTGAAAGGAACTCCGCGGGATCAACTTCCCGGAAACTGCTCGAATCCACAAGGGCAGCTGCCAAAGCCTGAGACAAGTCCTTGTCTTCCTCAGCATTATAGAAACATTTGCGTTTCTTAGCATCAACAATTACCTTCTTCCAAATACTCTCACTCTTAACCAAAGTTGGTTCGTTCCCCAATATCCAAAGACAATACCTGCGTGTGTATATGTAGACACAACGTACAACAAATTAAACGACTAAAATTCAGACATCTAATCCACAATAGTATGTATTGTAAGAGGAGTACCTTGCCCGTGTTAGCATCACATTCGCTCTCTGACGATTCGAGAGGAATCCCACAGATCCATTCTCATTACATCTGACTGTGGAGATTATTATCACATCCTTTTCGCCGCCTTGGAATCCGTCAACAGGTCGCACATTTAGGGCAAAGTCACTAGTTTCAGAATTTGCACTGTATTTTCTGACTCTCGTTTGAATTGCATCGACCTGAGCTTTGTAAGGTGATATTACTCCGACACTAACCTTCTTCTTTGTGCGAGTGAACTCTGCGATCCAGATATAAAAATTACGCACAGAAGAATCTTCAAGAACTCATAACCATAAATTCTACTGACTTGCAATAAAATGTACCTCTGTATAGACTTGCAACTATCTCATAGACCACAGCAACCTCAGCCAAATTTTTCTGGCTACTCCCGCGATCAAACTCTTCCTTTCCTTTGGCTATATTAATAAACGAGTAGCATCTGTACATTTTTCCCAAAAGAAAGCACTTGTCATAGCTTTTTTGATTGACATTCGAACCATCTAGTAACCGGTGGTTGTAAAACTCTCTATTGGGAAATAAACTGATTGAAGGATGCATTCTATACTGGACATTGAGAAGGAGCTTCTCATGTCCCAACTGTACAAGTCTTTTAAACAAACTTCTCCCAAATACAGCCTTCTCGGAGATCTAACAAGTTCATGTACTAAACTGTTAGATAATGTGTGTGTGGGTGTGTTTGTTTGTGTGTGTGTATTTATGTATGTATGTATTAAAAAACCTGAAAAGCACAGAGGAGAGGACGAAATGAAGACCTTGCTTTTCACCATAGCGGGGAGTTGCCTTTCATCTCCAATGAGAACAGCATGGCGAAGACCAGGGAGTTGCAAAGAAATTAATGATTCACATTCTTTAAGCTGAGCAGCTTCATCAACCATCAATATTTCTACCGGTTTCATTCCTTTTGTGTACAATTTAGAAGAGCTCGAGACAGTGCAACATATTAAGCAAGCATTTTCCAAGCAAAAATTTCCTATTTCCTTCTCGTCAGTCAAAATAGGAACAGAAAATGCGCGAAGCGACCTCAGTACACAAACACAATCTTTTACAACTAATTGCATCCTTTCATTAGAAAAACCAACCTCATCAAATAAATATTTGCAAGAGTTGAGCAAATCCAAAGCTGTAATCATGTCCTTGACTACCTCTATAGACATGCAAGAAGTTGGTAAGTGGGTGTACAAATTTACCATACAAATCTTGAGGCACTCACCAATGGAATCAATTTTTTTCCTTCACAAACTCCTCAAATGTCATAAGATCATTATCATCGTCACTTGTTGAGTTTCTACCATTGATTAACGACATTATCACTCCCTTCAGCATCGTCGTCCAAGTATTATCGCCCATTCCACCCTCATTGTATCTTCTCTTTTTTTTCTGTCAAATACAACGCGTACTTTTCCTTTGGATCCTCAAGTAAATCAATCATTGATGCTAACCAATGTTTCCATCCACTCAAAGGGGCAAAACACTCGGGCAGAATTTTAGTACGATAATCAAGAAATACATCAACAACGTCATCATGATCATAAATCTTCATCCTCTCCTCATTCCCAAATAGAATTATTATTGGAAGTTAGTCCAGTGGTTATTAGGGTTTCCTGATTATTATGGTGGTTTACGGTAACACTAGACAATAGAGGGACAGGTCAACTACTCTTCTTTGTTTCTTCTGGGTATTGATTGTTCCCTAGGTGGTTAAGAGCCCGGTTCTCTTGTGAGTAGTTTATCTCTGTGCTGTCAACTTTGTAATATAGGTTGTCAACTCCTTAATTCAAGGAGCTATTATTTGTCTTCCCCAAGCCATCCTTTGTGGCGTAAATCAAGGAGTAAATCTCCTTATGTATTGCTGTACAATTGTAATGATCTCATGATGAAAATACAATACAATTTTTGAAAGTCAATATGGTATCAGAGCAGGAAATCTAACATGCTTCTATTGTACTACTATCTGAGCTTGTTCAATCTTCAAAATGGCTGAAGACAATCCGTTAAGATCCGAAGCTGAAAGTTCACAGGTGATTTCCTCCATGAATATGCATGAGGTGGATGTCAACCCAAATCAAAGATTAAGCTCAGTCATGTTGAATAAGTTTAATTACTTGCCTTGGTCGAGAGCAGTGTCTCTGGCTCTAGGTGGAAGGTCCAAGTTAAGGTTCATAAATGGAAGCATCGAAGTACCTGATGCTTTCTCACCAACCTATGAATCCTGGCTTAGCAAGGATCAACTAGTTATGTCATGGTTCCTGAATTCCATGGAACGGAAATTAGCTGAAATATTCAGTTACTCTAAATCCTCATACCAGCTATGAGAGGCTGTCAGGAAATGTATGGCAGTCAGAACAATGCTGCACGGGTTTTTTAATTAAGGAATGACATCTCCGATCTACAACAAGACGGCAAGCCGTTTGTGCAACTCCTAGGAAGCATGAAGAGCATGTGGAATGAGTTGGAAATTTATCGTCCTCATACAACCGACGCAGCACTGCTACGAAAAAGAGCAGAAGAAGACAAGATATTTCAACTCTTGTCCAGTCTCGATTCAACGTATGAAGATCTATGATGTCACATTCTTATGAACACTGAACTTCCTTCCTTCACCAGTGTATGTGCAACAATTCAACGTGAAGAAGTAAGGAGGAAAGTCATGAACATGGGTACTATGGCCAGTGCACCAGAGGCTAGAGCCTAGCTAACCAACGAGGGGAAGTACAAAGGAAAGCATCCAAACTTGAAGTGTCAACACTACAACAATATAGGTCATGTTAAAGACACATGCTGGATTTTACACCCAGAATTAAAGCCTGACTTCGTGAAGGACAACAAGGGTGTACAAAGGGTGAACCATACTACACACCAAGCAAACCATGCATCTGCCTCCACCCCTAATGGGTCAAATCCATTCAAGAACTTCACAGAAAATCCAGTTGAACTCATGAATGAGTTTATGTTGTATCTTCAAGGCAAGAAATGAGGGATTGAAATTGACCGTGCAGACAACATGGGAGAAGGGAACTTAACAGCATTGCTAGGCAAGTTTGTAGGTTTCTTGGCAGACACAAAACCTGTACCCCAAGAGAACATGCAAGGTATCATGAAAGCCCTTAAAACTGCTTTTAAAATAAATATGTTGCATGATTTTTGGGTTGTAGATTTGGGTGCCACAGATCATATGACCAACCATGTGTCTAAGTCTCAAAAGTTTGAAAAATTCACAAATCCTTCCCAAGTTTCAATTGCAAATGGTGAGAATGTAAAGGTTTTAGGAAAGGAAAAAAAAAAAATTAATGTCAGATGAAATTGAATCAATGGCTTTGTATGTACCTTCCTTCCCATTTCAACTTCTATCTGTGGGAAAAATCACAAATACCTTGAATTGCTTAGCTATTTTTTCTCCTCACAATGTCATCTTTCAGGATTGTGCCACCAAGAAGACGATTGGTGAAGGGTTTTATTTAGATGGTCTCTATTACCTATCAAAGAGCAATCCCAAAGGATTCCAAGCCAAGTTCAATCCTCTTCAAGATAATCAATTGTGGCACCAACCTTTAGCTCACCCGTCTCCACCCATTTTGTCAACCTTATTTCCAAACTTAGGGAAGAATGCTATTTCATGTGAAACATGCCACTTGTCTAAGGCCACTAGACTACCTTTTAACCCTTCTTTGTCTAGGGCTAGTAAGTGTTTTGAAATGGTTCATTCAGATGTATGGGGACCAACTAGTGAATCATTTGATGGTTATAAGTATTTTGTGATTTTTGTTGATGATTTCTCTGGAGTCACATGGTTGTATCTTCTAAAGTCTAAAAATAAAGTTATGGAAGTATTTAAGGACTTTCATGACCTTCTTAAAAACTATTTCTCCTCTCAAATTCAAACCTTAAGGTCTGACAATGGCACCGAATATATGTCCCATATCATGAAACAATATTTAAGCACTCATGGCATCATGCATCAAACAAGTTGTGTTGGCACACCTCAACAAAATGGTGTAGCCGAACGCAAAAACCGTGACCTACTTGAAAAAACAAGAGCACTAATGCTACACATGAATGTACCAAAGAGATTTCGGTCCCAAGGGGTTATGGCAGCTGCGTATATCATCAATAGATTACCCAGCCGAGTCTTGGATTTCAAGTCTCCTCTAGAGGTCATGAAAGGAAATGAAATTGATCTCTCACATCTTAAGGTCTTTGGCTGCATATGTTTTGTACATATTCAATCTCATTACCGAGATAAATTGGACCCTAGAGCGGTTAAGTGTATTTTTCTTGGTTATTCATCTACACAAAAAGGATATAAGTGTTATAATCCTCAGCTAAAGAGATTGATTGTGTCCAAAGATGTTCGATTCCATGAAACTAATCCTTTTTTCAGCAAATCCCATGAAACCACAAGTCAAAAGGATGACATCTTGGATGTGTTCCCACTACCAAGAATTGAACTTGAGGCTTCACAACAAGATGATCCCAGTCATGTGAACACTGGGGCATCTCTCAATGAAAGCAACAATGAAGAGGTTCATTCTGATGGTACACGACATGAAGATGGAGACAATCAAGATGGATCTCACAATATGGTTCAAGATGTGAATGAGAATGAGGCAATGATTCCTGCTCCTCGACGCAACCCAATGCGTACTAGGAAAACTCCCACAAGACTTCAAGACTTTGTTATCTATAAACCCACACATCTCATCTTTCATTGTGTATCGTACAAGAGAGTGACACCAGCTCATGCTGTGTTTCTGAGCACCATATCAAGTTACAAGGAACCTCGGAATTTCCACGAGGCCAACAGCCAAGAGGTTTGGAAGGAAGCAATGCAAGAGGAACTTAAAGCCCTAGACCAACACAAAACCTGGAGTATCACCAAACTTCCAACAGGTAAGAAAGCCGTGGGTTGTAAATGGATTTATAAACTCAAATTCAAGTCAGATGGATCAATAGAGAGGCATAAAGCAAGATTGGTAGCCCGGGGATTCACTCAAACGTTCGAAGTTGATTACAAAGAAACGTTTGCGCCTGTTGCCAAAATGAACACTGTGAGAGTACTACTGTCTGTGGCAATAAACAAGGGATGGTCCATGTACCAAATGGACGTGAAGAATGCGTTCTTGCACGGTGATCTCAAAGAAGAGGTTTATATGCAACTGCCACCTGGGCATCCTCAAAGCATTGAACCAGATTTGGTGTGCAGATTGCACAAATCAATCTATGGACTAAAGCAGTCCCCACGAGCTTGGTATGCCAAACTAAGCTCTGTCCTCACTAGCGTTGGTTTCATAAGCAGCAATGCCGATTCATCACTGTTTGTTCGCACCGGCGCTGTTGGAAAATTGGTTGTGTTGATCTATGTTGATGATCTGATCATTACTGGTGATAATGCTGACGAGATTCTCAACCTCAAACAGTCCATCCGACAAAGGTTTGCCATTAAGGACCTTGGGATATTAAAGTACTTCCTTGGTATAGAAGTGGCAACCTCACACAAGGGGCTGTTTCTTAACCAAAGAAAGTATGTCTTGGATTTGCTCAAGGAAGCCAACATGAGCGATGCTAAACCCGCCATTACTCCTCTCGACAGCAAGCATAAACCTAACTTGAAGGGCACACCACTCACGGACATCAGCCATTATCAGCGATTGGTGGGTAAGTTGATCTATCTAACAATCACTCGACCTGACATCACTTATGCTGTAAGCCTTGTGAGCCAATTCATGCACTCCCCGACTCTTGAACATTTGACCCTTGTTAAAAGAATCCTACGCTACTTAAAAGGATCAGTGGGTCGTGGAATTCTCATGCAGAAGCATGACAACACACAAATCATGGGATATTGTGATTCCGATTGGGCGGGGAACACCATCGATCGCAAATCCACAACTGGCTACTGCACTTTTGTCGGTGGAAACTTGGTTACATGGAAAAGCAAGAAGCAAACTGTTATCGCCAGGTCCAGTGCCGAAGCTGAGTATCGTGCAATGGCGTCCACTGCGTGTGAGTTGATATGGCTGAAGGGTCTCCTGTGCGATTTAGGTTTTCCTACATCTCTTCCTATGTCCTTATTTTGTGACAATCAGGCAGCCATGCATATAACATCAAACCCAGTGTTCCATGAGCGCACGAAACACATCGAAGTAGACTGCCATTACGTTCGGGAACAAGTGCAGTCGCAGGTGATTCAGACGAGTTATACACGAAGTTTCGACCAACTGGCCGACATCTTCACAAAGCCCTTGGCTTCTCATCAGTTTCAACGACTTCTGTCCAAGCTTGGATCCATAAACCTCCTGGATCCAGCTTGAGGGGGCGTATTGGAAGTTGTCCAGTGGTTATTAGGGTTCCTGCCCGTGGTTATGAGGGTTCCCTGATTATTAGGGGTGGTTTA
>JAOTRO020000009.1:123600-140682 GCA_028566515.2 Pyracantha coccinea | reverse complement strand
TCCTACGTTGCCTCTTCACCACCACCACTCTTCTTCTCTCTGTACTACCCAGTACCCAGAAAAACTGAGGACAAAACCTCCCTCCCAAAATGAAATTGTGATTTGAACTAAGAATAAAAAAACTATGGTAATCTCAATTTATTACCTTCAAATTTCATGGTTTTCAACATTTAGTACATGAAGTTTTTTTGGTTCCAGAATCATACGTAAAATGTTAATTTTGGGATAAAATCATACCTAAAATGTTAATTTTGAAACAGTCTCATATATCCGTTAATCTGACTGTTAAATCTTCGTTATTTGATAACATGCACCCCGTTCATCATCTGCAGCCAGTGCACCCCGTTCCCAGAGTAACAGCCCCGACTCCAACTCATCCTCATCCTCCTCAAATCCGAAGGTTTCAAGCACCTTCCCAACCTGCGCCGCCAATTTCTACCATCTCTCCACCATCGATTCCGAAGATGACGAAGTCTATATCGGAAACAGTGCCGTCCCGACCCACTCCCAGCTGCAATCCAACGGTGTCACTGTGAATCAGGTTGAGAGAGGAATCTCGTCTCTCCAGCTCTCCTCTGCGCCAATCTCCAAATCAATAGGACCCCTCACTTACCTTAACCCCCATAAATGCCCAAAATACCCCCATAAATGCCCAAAATTACAAATGTTAAAACCTTAACCCATTGCCACTGCAAACCATGAGCGCCAGCACCGGTCACAGATCCCCTTCAACAATACCCCATCATAACAGCGCTACGGCCTCACCCTCATCGCTCGCATTGGTTGTCACTCTCAACTGCATCGATGACTTCTGCATGAAGCATGATTTCTTGACTGGTGTCGCCGCTGTTGAGCACAAACCGCTTAGTTGCCTCGCGGAAGGTAAGATTGAGTCCGCCTCCGCCGTGCTCCTCTAGTCCCTCGCGTAACTCCCTCGGGCAGCCAAGCGCCGCCTCTCCCCTACCAGTTCATCCTCTGCCTTGGCTCTGCCGACCGCGTAGTCGACTCAGCCTTGGCCGCTGACCTTGGGATCCAGCTTGGCGTAGATGAGAGAAGAGAGGGATGGAGGGTTGGGTGGAATGGGGTGAGGTAGAAGCCCAGTTTTTTTTGAATTATATATATTTTTTTAATTTTGAATTTCCACGTGGATCCTTAATGACACGTGTCATCCAATCATTGTCCACATAGTCACTACGTCATTAATTAACGGAAGATTTAACAGCTAGATTAATGAATGTATGAGACTGTCCTAAAATTAACATTTTATGTATGACTCTGAAAAAAAAAACTTCATATACAAAATTTTGAAAATCAGAAAACTTAAGGATAATAAATTGAGATTTACCTAAAAAAACTATATATCAAATCAATTTCAACCGATTAGAACCATCATCTTTCCTAAGCAAATCCAAGTTCCTCAAATCATAATATCAAATTACTCAAGGACACAAATATAAATTGGTGGGTGGCACTACGGCAATTACTTAGGGATTATATCTGCACTCATAAGTTCGTTTAGCAAGATCATGTCCTTAATTTTAGTTTTATATATTTATTTGTTTATATTCTTTTTTCTAGGTGACAAGTTTATAATTTTAATTATAAGGGGGTATTTAAGGAATAATAGTAGGTGAAAAAATAGCATATAATTTTTAACTTTTTATGGTGGAGGAAATTCTAATGTGGATAAGAAAATAGTACAATGAAATGGACTTAGTAACACTCAATAACAATTCAAATTTTCAACTTTTTCAACTTTTTCATTTGAATATCAAGCAATATCCAAGATCTAATGGCCCTATGAATTCACTTGACTCCAGATAAGCAATATCGAAGTGGCTTACTTGTTGGTTTTTATGGCCTTCAAATATTTTGTCGAGTCACATCTCAATTTTGTGGAAATTTGGAAAACATAACATTTTACATGATATTATGATATGAAAAAGAAAAAAAAAAGATCAACCAAAGAAATCAATGTACCCGTTTTTTTTTTTTTAAATTTTGGTAAACGTACCCGTTCAGAATTTCAAACGTGCTAAACCACAAGAAAAAAGGAGCAAATTTCGATGTTTGCGCAAGTGGGTATGTTGTTGTGGAGAGATTTTTCAGTGTGACCGATACATGGGATGATATACCAGTGTCGCTATATAAATGATGAGATATGTTGAAAAGTTAATAACTTAAAAAATAAAATTTTTCACCACTTTTATAAAAACACGTGGTGTACCATTTGTATTACGGTCACAGTGAAAAATTTCTCAACCTCTACAAGTAGTCCTAAGTAGTTCTCTTCTAGGATTGGTTGTCATTTTCTGTTGTAAGCATGCTACATATCCAGCTATAAAGTTCAAAAGATGGGTTAAAATTTGTTACAAGATATTCGTAATTTGAAAAATACAATGAAACTCTTTGACTAGCGGAAGAGTTTGGCATTGTAACCGAAAAAGAAATATGAAAAAGAAGAGTTTTGGCAATGAAGGGACTGTTTTGATGTAGGTCTTTTAGTCTCCTTCTGCTGTCGTAATCTTAATTCTAACAGAACATGGTATATCTGCTATTTATGTGTATATATCCTAATCACTCAGAAACACACCTCTTCCTCTTGCTTTGCTTTGCTTTTGCTCTTAATAAATTTCCTTGTGAATATTTGATAACATATTGACATCAGAAAGCGAGAGAGAGAGAGACTGAGAGTGAACAGCAACCCAACCGTTGACAAAGCAAAAATGTGGTTTGGAAAGCTTTCGTTTTTGCTCCAGTTATTCGTTATATCTTCTCTGTTTCAAGGTCCCGCCTTTGCAATAAAAAAGGTAAAACCATATATACTTGTATATATGCATATTGATTTTCTCCTGAAAGTTAGAAAATTAATCATGTTTTCTTTATGATGGTATATATTTGTACGTAGTCGTATATAGTGTACCTGGGATCGCATGCACATGCTCCACAAGTCTCAGAAGCTGATCTTCATCGCGTCACTCATTCTCATCATGAATTCCTCGGATCATTCCTCGGAAGGTGTACACACACACACACAATCATTTCTGCAATGCATGTCCCGTCCGTCCATGGTTTCTTATTAATTATTGTAATTATATCGTTTATACTTACGTGCATGTGCAGTACCGAGAAAGCGAAAGAAGCAATTATTTACTCGTACAAAAGGCATATCAATGGTTTTGCTACCACCCTTGAAGAGGAAGTGGCGGCTCAAATCGCAAGTATGAACATCAATCAATCTCTAAACACTTACATAGCAAATGTTTTTCTTTTTTTTGGTACTAGTTTTACGTCAGTCAATTTGTGATGCGTGCTATATAGTTCTTACATATTGATAAATGATGTGCTAACAAAATGTAGAGCATCCAAAAGTTGTGTCGGTTTTCTTAAACCAAGGAAGAAAATTGCACACTACTCACTCATGGGACTTTATGTTGCTTGAAAAGGACGGAGTAATCCACCCCAGTTCCTTATGGAAAAAGGCCAGATTTGGTGAAGATACAATCATTGGGAATCTTGACACTGGTAATAACCTTTTTCTTTCTTTCTTCAGCAGCACAGCCTTCATTTCTTTGTTTTTAATTCTCTGATTGATTAATGTTATTGGATTTTTGGTAATTTTTTACGATTATTATTCTGAGTTTTAGGATAATATTATGATTGTGTTAGGTGTTTGGCCCGAATCAGAGAGCTTTAGTGAAAAAGAGATTGGACCCGTTCCATCAAAGTGGAAAGGAATCTGCCAGAATCACACTACCGGATTTGTTTGCAACAGGTTTCCTTCCTTAAGTTGCTTTTCTTTTTCTTTCTTGGGTGGCTGGCTGGGTCTCATAGCCTAAAGTGCTAACCAGTCAACAATTCATATGATATGACACAATGCAGACGGATTGATTTTACTACTGATAGATAAGTCTTTGTCAAATTTTCTTTTTGATTATTGGATTTGGTGATTAATTAATCCCCGCACTATGGATCATATTTTCATATACGTGCATACCACTGCAGGAAGCTTATAGGCACAAGGTACTTCAACAAAGGATATGCTGCATATGCAGGGGTACCAGTCAAGTCCTCCTTAAACAGTGCGCGAGACCATGAAGGTCATGGTTCTCACACTTTATCCACTGCAGGTGGCAACTTTGTTCCTGGAGCCAATGTGTTTGGTCTGGGGAATGGAACTGCCAAAGGTGGCTCTCCAAAAGCCCGTGTTGCTGCTTACAAAGTTTGCTGGCCACCCATCAATGGCAGTGAATGCTTTGATGCTGATATCATGGCAGCCTTTGATGCAGCCATACATGATGGGGTTGATGTGCTTTCAATCTCGCTTGGTGGAGACCCTTCCGATTACTTTAGTGATGGCCTTTCCATTGGTGCATTTCATGCTGTCAAGAATGGTATCGTTGTTGTATGCTCTGCAGGAAACTCTGGTCCTGCTGCTGGAACTGTCTCAAATGTTGCACCTTGGATGATAACCGTGGGAGCAAGTACTTTGGATCGAGAGTTTGAAACTATGATTGAACTCCAAAATGGGATGCGTCTCAAGGTATGTACTAAGAATGCACCATCCATAACATACTAAGAATGCTCCATCCATAACATACTAAGAATGCTCCATCCATAACATACTAAGAATGCTCACTTATCTCTATTGATCAATTTCAATATTTCTAGACAGCGAGAAATGCACCTAAAGAATGATATCAAATTTTCATTCATGGTCGATGTGCATATGATTAATTAGTTTGTAATATGTACCAGGGAACGAGCCTTTCAAAGCCTTTACCAGATGACATATTTTATCCACTTATAACCGGTGCACAAGCTAAAGCAGCTAATGCTTCTGCTAAGGATGCGTAAGAATGAATCAACCTTAATTCTTTTAAAAGCTATCCTATATTTTCATCAACCTTAAAATAAGTTGTAATACTCGTTCAGCGCCATGCAGCATGCTTTGTTTAGGAGGATCATTGGACCCAAAGAAGGTGAAGGGTAAGATTTTGGCCTGTCTCAGGGGACTAAGTGCAAGAGTCGACAAGGGTCAACAAGCATCACTAGGTGGAGCAGTAGGGATGATTCTTTGCAATGATGAGGCCAGTGGCAATGAACTCATCGCTGATCCTCACGTACTACCAGCATCCCAAATCAATTATACAGATGGGATTGCTGTCTTTAACTACATCAATTCTACAGAGTATCTGTCTCTCTTTGGAATCTGGATCTTAATTTATGTATTGCTTTATTTGTTGATTTTCTCATTTAAATTGTTGTACATTATTTTATAGCGATCCACTTGGATTTATAACGCCCCCAACTGCAAAGCTGAACACAAAACCTGCTCCATTCGTGGCTTCATTCTCCTCTCAGGGCCCCAACACTATCACTCCTGAGATCCTCAAGGTTTGCCTTGAGTCTTGACTATGTACTAAATGATATTTATACAGTTTTCCTTCCACGTACGTATGCAGCTAAAAATCTTTGACAAACTGATTATCTTTGCTTTATTTCACTGTCTATTAATTCTCATCAGCCTGATATCACCGCTCCTGGTGTAAATATCATAGCTGCCTACACCCAAGCAACCAGCCCTACAGATCAAGACTTTGATAAGCGCAGGGTTCCGTTTAACACGGAATCTGGCACCTCCATGTCCTGCCCTCATGTTTCTGGAGTCGTAGGACTTCTCAAGACACTCTACCCTCACTGGAGTCCATCTGCAATTAGATCAGCAATCATGACAACCGGTGATCATCATCATTACCCTTGATTTTTTTTTTTGTTTTCTAACTTTTCTGCACACACTGTAATTGTGTCTTAACTTGTTCTTCTATATTTTTCCACAGCAAGAACGAGGGACAACACTGTGAAGCCAATGATGAATGCATCATTTGTTGAGGCAACGCCATTCAGCTATGGCTCTGGCCATATACGACCAAATCGTGCCATGGATCCTGGCCTGATCTATGACCTAACTGCCAATGATTACTTGGACTTTCTTTGTGCCATTGGCTATAACAAGACAACGATTCAACTCTTTTCTGAGGGTCCTAACTACAAATGCCCCGAGTCAGCCAGTCTTCTGGACTTCAATTACCCTTCGATATCAGTCCCTCGATTGTCTGGTTCAGTCACTGTGACTAGAAGACTCAAGAATGTTGGTTCTCCGGGTACCTATGCAGTCCGTATTAAACGAGCAAATGGAATTTCAGTGAGTGTTGAGCCTAATGTCTTGAGGTTTAAAAGTGTTGGGGAAGAGAGGAGCTTTAGGGTGACACTGAAAGCGAAGCCTAAGAGAGGTGGAGTAGCTAAGGGGGATTATGTATTTGGAGGGCTTACCTGGTCGGATGGCAAGCACTACGTCAGGAGTCCAATCGTAGTTGCCTCAGCAGCTGCTGTTTAGTTTAACATGATAAAAGTACGTAGTCAGCTCATCATCAGCATGAACTCTCACATTAATTAAGCTAGTTACCTAGGAATCTAGTCTTTTAATTTGTTTCTGGTTAAGTACTAAAATACCGTTGTATTTAAGCTTTATAATCTTCTTGCTTGCTCTAATTTATTACAGCCCAGCCTGCAAGGGATGATTGAATTCAATTTAATTAGCTGCTAGGTCAATAATTCACCTGCTATTTGTTCCCGGATCCATCCCTCCAATCTTATCAAATTAGGGAGCATTTTTACTCACCACTCTATTTATCATCGTTAGATGAATTTGATAAATATGATGGTGAGCATACACCACACTAAATGGTGATGAGCAAAAATACACTCATCAAATTAACTTCCTTCTTTTTCACTTGAATAATATTCTTTCTTCATTATACGTATTATTTTCTTCAATTGGAGGAATAAATTAAAGATTTAATTAAGCAATAATGCAGCATTAATTATTGTGCACGAGAGCACTAGCAGTGGCTGATTCTAGCCGTCACAAATTAAGTACATTACATCTGTTGGCTTGCAGTGGATTGGATAACTATAAAAATTAATTTGATGATTTAATTGATGCCAAAGGTGAATGAGTTCTCATTTTTAGAGAAATTAGAAGGAATAAGTTTCATATTTTATGTTTAAGCTAAACACAAGAATCTTATTTTTACTACAACAATCCTTGAATATACTGAGTTATTATTTCATTTGGCACGCAACGTTTACTTGAAGGGTAATATTGAGTCGATTGCATTTGGTGGAGGCTCCTAATTTAGGATTCAAATCTTAGGCAATTTTTGGTGCTTAATTAGGATTAAATTGGACAACTCACCATATTCAAGGTATGTTAAACTATAAAATAAAGCCGACTTTCACATTTTGTTTAAGTTGATGGAATTAGATAGATGAGTTATAAAGTGTTGATATCTTACTATATTATATAAGTTTTCTTCGTGACTAATTTATCTTCCATATTAATTTCGATAAAATTTGGAAGTTGGTCTCCATTTCTTGTTTTAATATGCCTTAAATTTAGCGAGTTTATCTTATACAATCCAATCTGAGTCTATTTGAGGTTTACTTTTAGAAGGGCTTAAAACACTTTTTGACAGCCAAAAGTGTTTATGACTGCATATGATATTAGACTAAGAATTGCTTATTTCTCATAGAACGCTTTTTAGGAAAGCACTTATCAAATGTTTCTTGAAGGAACACTTTATGTGAAGCGCTTGAATTTCTAATGAAAATTTCAACGAGTTTATAATTAATTGATGTCTTGTAAATCTCTTGTTCAACCCATTTAATGCGCTTAAGTTTTTGAAAGGAGAAGATAATAAATAAATTAATGGAGGTCATTTAGTTTGGTTAAACATCCGGCCCGACGAGTTTAACCATTGATGTTAAAAAATACATAAAAAAAAAAAAAAAACTGACACTAAACAAGCCGATTTGGTAGGTTTTTCAATATAAATGCCTATCGATCCTTACTAATTGCACAAGTATATTGTCACCATGACATTCTATGCCAATAATATAATGTCACATGAATAAAAAATTACACAATATTATATTATATTATTGTATTATTAACATGGTGGCCGTGTAAAGTCTTTCTCCTACTACTGAGGGCAGAATTGTCTTGTGGAAGATGAGAGGATATTTTAATTCCCACAGAAGATTGAAAAATAAGAGAAAGCGAAAGACAGACGGGCAAAGGGGTGAGGTCAGGTCCCGAATGTAAAATGTGGACAGCAAGCGCTGAATGGTAGAAGTTAAGGAGGCTGATCCCATTCCCATCCCCATCCTCTCATCTTCATCTCCACTTAATTATAATCAATCAATCAATCATCTCGGAACCAACTTCCATCACATATCATATCATATCCTCCTCACTCCTTCTAAGCTCCTCCTCAGTCCTCGGTCCTCCCACATTGTCTCCCGCTTCTTATATATAACGGCCAAATGTACAGTTACACTAGCTAGCTTGTAGAAGTAATATACTATATACGTTCACTTGCTAACTGGTAGTATATACAAGTCACAAACACCTGCACACCTGCTTTGATCGCCATGCTCCAGACCACCGTCTTGTTTCCGTCTTCCAGAGCCCTTCCACTCAACATCAACCACAGGATCATCTTCTCACGCGGACGGGGATGTGGATGGGGACGGGGGTCTGTGCGTCTTAACAGCAGCACTAGTGGAAGTAGTAACACCGCATCCGCATCCGCATCCGCATCCCCATGGAGCACAATACCTGTCCTTGAAGATGGTATTCTCAGCGTCAATGGTAACGATGTGTTGACACACGTGCCTGACAATGTGGTCGTCACACCATTGACCGACTCATCCGCATTCGTCGGTGCCACTTCTCGAACTGCTTCTTCACGCCATGTTTTTAAGCTTGGACTCGTACGGTATGCATTTTAGTCTTCATTACCGTTGATTACATACCCCAATCACCATGTTTCAGTTGTATGTTGATCTTTTTTGTGGTGATGCAGGGATGTCAGATTACTAAGTCTTTTTAGATTTAAACTTTGGTGGATGATACCAAGAGTGGGCAATACAGGAAGTGACATCCCAGTTGAAACTCAGATGTTGCTCCTGCAAGCAAAGTCAGCCGAAGAAGCTACTCCTCCTAATTATGTCTTATTCTTGCCAGTTCTAGATGGTGAATTTAGAAGCAGCTTGCAGGGGAATTCATCGAATGAACTTGAGTTTTGTGTCGAAAGTGGTAATCATTCATAAATTCATCTCTATTCAAATATTTTGCTTATAATCAACCGTCTTCCTTTTTCTTCCCTTATTTCTACACGAATTGGTTTTAATAATTGTTAAGGATATAACATGATGATACTGCCTACCGGATGATTCTAATCTGCTATCACACATTTCATTGAGCTTGGCTTTAGTGCTTGTGCACTTTTGCTTATGAAGCACAATGTACAATACGAATTTGTTTTCGAGCTTGGTACTGAGGGAGGAGGGGAAAGAGAAGAAAAGAGACGAGAGAAAAGTTTGTTCCCTCTGACCTTCTCACTTATATTGCTTCTTTTGATAGTCTAATGATATGAAGTTTATTATCTAATCTTATAGGTGACCCAGCTATCGTTACCTCCCAATCTCCAAAAGCAGTTTTTGTGAATTGTGGGAACCATCCTTTCGATTTGATGAAGGAATCTATGAAGTAGGTTAGCTCTCTGAGCACATTTTTGAGTTTCAAGCAAATACTTAGCTTAGTGATCAAGAAGCAAAATGACATAACCTTTATACTACAGTGAAATAATTTCTGATATGAAGTGAATCACCACATTGTATCGTAAGTAGTATAAGAAACAAGACCTTTAAACTTGCTTCTTGGGTTCACAATTTATCATTTTTTACTTTACTAATTTATTGAAGTGAGACTGAAGTATTTCAACTTGTTATCATATTCAGGATTTTGGAGAAGCATTTTGGAACTTTCTCTCTTAGAGAATCCAAACAGGCAAGTCAGCCAATGTTTTAGACCTAGAGGACCAAAGTTCTATAATATCTCTGGATTTCATCAACAACTATGATCATTGATCAATAACACATCCTGTTATTGTTTCCTGATGCAGATGCCTGGAATGCTAGATTGCTTTGGCTGGTGTACCTGGGATGCCTTTTATCAAGGGGTTAATCCTCAAGGAATCAGAGATGGCCTGAAAAGGTAAATCTAAGCGCTTCGCTTATTTAGTCTCCTTCAAAATGATCTGAAATTGATATGTCGTCAGAAACCAATTGCATTGATAGCTAGAATAATCTTAGTTATGAGACCATAATGATTTGGTCAGGATCCTGTGTAAAGCTTGCAATTAAAGAAGTTCATTTAACTTTGATGAGAATCATGTCGAGCTAGAAGTTCATTTAACTTTGTTATTTTCCTGTGTAAAGCTTGCATATAAAGAAGTTCATTATGAAGATGCTGCGCCAACTGAACATCGCATTGCTTTGTCTTTGTGAATGAAATGTCTGAATGGTTGCAGTATCTTGGGAATGGTAGAAATAAATTCATACAAGTTTAAGCAGCAGACTTGTTACGTTGTTGTGAATTCTTTATACGATTACCACCATATTTACTCAATTACATTGCCTCTTAATCTTTTCTCCATTAAAATTTATGACAACTCATTTGTTTAAACACTAATCTCATTCAACAAACACACACACACACACACACACACATATATATATATATATATATACATTACACAGTTTATCCGAGGGAGGTACTCCAGCGAAGTTTTTGATAATTGACGATGGATGGCAAGATACATCAAATGAGTTCCAAATAGAAGGGGAGCCATTTGTTGACGGATCACAGTATGTTCATAATCTTTTCTTGCTAATTAATTAAAAGCGGAATCAGGCTTACTGATTTTCCCCCAACTGCAGGTTTGGTGGTAGATTAAATAGCATTCAAGAAAATAACAAGTTTCGTAGGACAACTAATAAAGAGGCTGAAAGTGAGACGTCAAGTAGTCTCAAGGATTTTGTATCTGAAATCAAGGGGACTTTTGGTCTTAAGTAAGATTTCCATCATGCACATTTTAACTACCTTCACAGTTTATGCAGATATTGTGAAATATAAACAAACCAGAAAACTGCAGCAGCCTGAAAATTTCAGCAACAATATCGGACAACTTCTATAATTCACTATGAGCTGTAGTTATATGTGTCTGCTTTAATTTATATGGTACATTTTCAAACTAATCGGAGTTTAGTACAAGTTTCAAGAAAATTTATTGAACTTGGAACTTTGGTTTATTACTTAAAACTCTCTGATGGTATATAGACTTGTTCATCAATTGTCTGTCAAGTCTTATCACCAATGAACCCATTTTACAGCTGCATAAATCTTCAAGGAAAGCTGTTTCCTATCATCTTTCCCCAAAACCATGAGTTTTCTTCTAGACCTCAAAGTTTCTCTTTTTTTTCTTAAAAACCGATATATACCGGACCCAATTTTGGGGCTGTGATGGCAATGTATCTGATTCCGATGTTTAGAAGTAGACATAACGTGGTTTGAGGTGTAGTTTGTCTGCAATTGTCGAACATACTTACCACTTGGAGAAATAGAGTGAAATCTGTGATGTCCTAAGGTATCTTAGATCTTTTCTCTTGAATCTTTGCATTTATGTTCCATTAATGCTTTGCTTTTTTTACCAAACTCCCAGGTACGTCTATGTGTGGCATGCCCTGTTGGGATACTGGGGAGGGCTTCTTCCAAATGCTCTTGGAACTAAAAAGTACAATCCTGAGCTAAGATACCCAGTGCAGTCACCTGGGAATTTGGCAAATATGAGGGACTTAGCTATGGATTGCATGGAGAAATATGGTGTTGGTACAATAGATCCTGCAAAGGTGTATCAGTTTTATGATGATCTACACGGTTATCTTGTTTCACAAAACGTGGATGGGGTTAAGGTTGATGTTCAGAACATACTGGAGACGATATCAGCTGATTTAGGAGGGCGAGTCTCTCTGACCAGACAGTTCCAAGAGGCACTGGAGAAGTCCATAGCCACCCACTTCCAAGACAACAGCATCATCTGCTGCATGGGCCAAAGCACGGACTCCATTTACCAGTATATACTTATGCTTTACAATGCCCCCATCAAATTTTATTTGGAAAAACTTAGGAACTCCAGTATTTGACTCATACAGTGGATGCATGTAACTACATAGCATCAGTTGATGGGCATTTCTACTTTTATGTGGGTTAAGTGCAGGTTACAGACACACCTGTATATCATTCTTGTTGAAAGCCATAGCGAACTGTGACCAACAGTCTCTTTGCTTTAAGGTTTCTACATAGTAGGGTAACCGCCCAATTGTGTGTTGCAGTTCAAAAAGAAGTGCTATTACTCGAGCATCTGATGATTACTACCCGAAAAACCCAACAACACAGACACTGCACATAGCTGCTGTGGCTTTCAACAGCATATTCCTTGGTGAAGTTGTTGTCCCAGATTGGGACATGTTCTATGTATGCCCTTGCTGTGGCTTCCTTACGTACTGTTAAGTTCAGCCTATTGCTGTATTTCCAAATGCAGAATTTAATACATTAAATTACAACTTTCAGAGCCGTCATGAAGCCGCTGAGTTCCATGCTGCTGCTAGAGCTGTGGGAGGATGCGGAGTCTATGTTAGGTAAGTAACAGTGAAATAACAATTACATGAGCTAATGAAGGCATAAAATTGACAGTCCATTGCTTGAATCTTCATCATTTTCTTTTACTGTTCTCAGCCTTAACCGTGTCCAAATGAAGTGATTATCTTAGAATGTCGTCTTTTAACTATTTTTTTTTTGTATGGCATTATGAAAGTCTCACTAATTTACTGCATAGGAGTTTATTTGGAGTAATTCCAATTCTTTTATTGGGAGTGTCTTTTGTTTGGCATTATGAATGTCATCCACAATTATCAGCTTCTCTACTTTGTACATGTAAGATTTAACTGGAAAATGTATAATTTAATGCATGTCAGAATTATCTTCTTCTGTGCTTTGCATGTTAGAATGCATGCACTTTACTTGCAGATGCATGTATTTAAAAGTACCAGTTCTGCCGGTGATTGGATTGATGGATCATGATGCTTAATCATTTCTCAAAATGGTGTAGCTGTGACTAACTTCACAACACGCCACTATTGACAACAGTGACAAACCTGGCCATCATGATTTCGAGATACTTAAAAGGCTTGTACTTCCTGATGGATCAATTCTGCGAGCTAGATTCCCCGGGAGGCCATCACGGGATTGTTTATTTGTTGACCCCGTTACAGATGGGAAGAGGTATGTGATGTCCCTCCCAATTACCTTGTTAAGTTGTTCAATATAATGTATGATATTACTTTTCTAACAAGTAACAAATCTTCTCTTCTCTGATTGGTGATGTTATATGTAGCCTTCTAAAGATATGGAATTTGAACAAATACAATGGAGTTTTAGGCATTTTCAATTGCCAAGGAGCAGGGAACTGGCCTTGTCTAGAACAAGTTGTTCCGGTAGAAGTTAGTGCTGAAGTGTCTGGGAAGGTGACCCCTGCAGATATTGAGTATTTTGACGAGGTTTCTGGCAAGCTGTGGACAGGAGATTGTGCGGTCTATTCCTTCGCAAAAGGTAGGATTATACATCTTGCCTTTTGCCACACCAAAACACCAGTTAATTCATCTCGCAGGCATCCAATGTTAAATTCAACGTATTTTGACATATGTTTCATACAATTTCAGGGCGTCTGTCTCGGTTACCAAAGGACAAGTCATTTGACGTTGCATTAAGAGTTCTCCAATGCGATGTCTTTACTGTGTCTCCTATTAAGGTTGGCTTCTGAACGCGTCTCTTGAGAATCGGGATTAAAAGTATGTAATGTACGTATAGTAAAACAGTACACTGATTAGTGTTAAAACAATTATAAATTTGTGCGTGATTTCTATTTCCACAGGTTTACAAGCAAAACATTGAATTTGCAGTGATTGGATTATTGAACATGTACAATTCCGGGGGAGCTGTTGAAGCAGTTGAGTGCTCTAGTCATAACTCTAGCAGTGAAATACACATTAAGGGAAGAGGAGGTGGTAGCTTTGGAGCTTACTCTAGTTTAAAGCCCAAAGCTTGCTCAGTGAACTCAAAAGACAATGAGGAATTTGAATTTAGAGATGAAGACGACAATCTTTTAAAAGTAACAGTTCCTGCCACAACTAGTTGGAAAATTGTTCTACGTTATTGATTTAGATTTAAGTATTTTAGTTTAAACGGATTCAAATTTAAGAATCGTAGACTGTCTTAGCTTGAATAATATATTTGAATTCATATTTATGTGAAAAAAAATAGAAAAAAATGATACCCGAATTCGTGTGTATAGTCATTTCAAATTTATAATGTCGCGGGGGTGTTTTTGGTGTGTGGTTGGAGACCATGTGACCGAGTCGTCCGTACTCCATGCCAATAAAAAATCCCATACATTGCTGCTCTGTACAGAATGGCTGGAAGAAATACTGTATGAACAAATACTAATAGTAAAGACGTGATTTCACAACTATCAGATTTTGATTTTCCCCGGCAGACGAGAAACGCTTCCATATGCAAAAGCACTTACACGAAAGGACTTTTGTGTGAGTGGTAATGTCCACATACATCTACTCTTATGAAGAATGAAGGGACAGAAACTATGGGAGAAGATCACGACCATGCATACATTGATAATTGGACGTTATTCAAAGTTTTCCCAAGGCTCAAATTTCATCTCTAGTCTCTAGGTAATTAGGTACTAGGTACCGACTCCAGGACTCGATTATTTTGAAAGACAATCATGTATTGGGAAAATTCAAATCGAAGGTATTAGCCACCATCGGTTTTCAGCATGCAACATATAGAAACGCCAAGATCAATACCAATAAATAACGACGAGTAACTGTCTATTCACAATCTGCAGTTTCATTCAACAAGCTAACTTTAAATGACTAATTTACAATCAAATTAGAACATGACGAGGAATTATACATGTATTTCAATTTTAAGACGTTTATACAAAGAAAGGATCCATAATCTTCATATTTAACCACACAAAATAAAAATAAAAACCAAGAATGTAAACGACGCCTGATAAACTGCTTTCAACATGGCAAATAAGAACAAACTTCAACTACAACAGCCTCCAGCTTGAGAGGAAGCGCCATCTCTACCTCCTGATGGTCCTGGAATTCCACCATATCCAACTTTTATGCCATAAGACTGCAAACAAGACCAAGAATCGGGAATAAGCTCATACACAGCTCTCTTTCATTCAATATCACAAACAGTTCAATTTGTCTTTGAGCATTCACAAGAAGGGTTTTTGTTCATTTAATATTTACCATCTATCGGGATATCATTTTTTCAGAGTCAATACAATGAGCATGAGCTGAGACTCAGCCTCGTCTTTATATATTTCATATGTGAGCTTACCCATCACATTCTCAGGCAACTAGAAATCTAAGCAACCGTAATTTGCAATCACAGAGGAAAATTATTATGTAACCAACCAATAGAAAATGCATTCATATAATGGCTCCATGAAACCATACAGTCAATCATTCCACTTGGCATTCACAAAGCACTCTGCCATATCAAAATACACTTTTATCATCCCTCCCAAACAGAAAGCACTAATAAGAACATAAGTAAACCACAAAAAATCTTCTACATATTTGAAAAAAAAAAAAGGTAAATTACATTTTGCACCCCCAAATTTGGGTGCAACTACAAACCCATACCACAAATCTCTTCTACATATTTTTAAAAAAAGGCTAACAGATGTATGAAATTGCAACTAAAATACAAGTTTGTGTATGATATTGCAATGTTATGTATGGGGTTGCAATTGCACCCAAATTTGAGGGTGCAAAATGTAATTTACCCTTAATAAATATCAAGTAAAAGATAAGGAGGACATGTAAGGAATATTTCATAAAGTGAGAAAGCTAACCTCATTTGATACATCAAACACTCCATCTTGAATCTTTTTGTATATGGTTGCAGCAGTTTTTATAAATGCCTGAATGGAAAATGTAACTGTTACCAATAAAGGCAAGAAAAAATAAAAACATGATGAAGATATCAAAGGTTGCTTTGAAAAAACAATGTCCATCAAAAAGCCAATCTTTTGTCACCTCCTCAACATTCTGAGCAGTCTTAGCAGAGGCCTCCATGAAGATCAAGCCATGCTCCTTTGCAAATTGCTCCCCTTCCTCTGTGCTCACAGCCCGTCTGTGAGCTAGATCACACTTATTACCAATGAGCATAATTGTCATGTTTGCATTTGCATGTTGCCTCGCATCCTCCAACCAGCTAGCCAAGTGATTAAAAGTTTCCCTCCTAAGAGTAAAAGAAGGAATTATTGTCATTGCCAGTGCCTTAACATGGCATAGTAGGTGCTTGATGCTCATTATCTACACTAGCATATGAATCCAGTAGATTACTGGGATCTCGCCTGAGCTTTTACTTATCTAATGCAATAGGAAAAACAGCAAGAGCGTTTTTAAGCCTAACCTAACTGGATTAAACAAGTACGAGATATGATTTTCCTTGTGAATTGTGATGGAAATACCTTCTCCAAAAACAATTTAATTTGAAAAAAACACTCCGAGAAACTCATAGTGAATCAAAGCAGATGGGGTTATATCTTACTCGAAAAACCAAAAAGCAAAATTGAATATGACAAAGTGGTGTCCATAGTCCATAGTCCATCGTCCAAAGTAAGAGATGCCGCATGGCGAAAGTGCAACAAAGAATACAAAATTATAATGTTGAGAATGAGATTAGAATTGAAAGAATACCTGGTGATGTCATAGACAAGCAAGGCACCAGCTGCCCCTCTATAGTAGGACCGGGTAATGGATCTGAAAGACTCTTGGCCAGCCTAAAACATATATACAAATATATTGCAAATTTATTCGCATGCAAGGAAAATCGTAAATCGAAAAGCTTACAATTGAATTGAACTGAATTATTATGTTAATTCCATAAAAAATGAATTAAAATGAAACAATGAATGAATTCGTAAGAAAAAGAAAGAAAGAAAGAAACCGTGTCCCAGATTTGGAGCTTGATAGGTTTGTTGTCGATGGTGATCATCCTGGCTCCAAACT
>JAOTRO020000009.1:101619-114172 GCA_028566515.2 Pyracantha coccinea | reverse complement strand
TTTTTCCCTTCAGACTTTTTCTTCTGGTGTGAGTTGCTCAAAAGTTGGTGAGTTCTCACTGTCAATGTTCAGATGTTAGTGGACTAGATTTTATTAGACTTGGGATAATCACATGATTAGAGTTGGGATTTTTGTTCCACTTATTTGGGGATTGGGAATTGGGGGTTTCAATTTATTGCTTTGATATTGTTTAGGATTAATTCCTGTGCCATTTACAGATTATGTGGATACAAATGCAGGCCCGCATTCGACACCGAGCGCTAGAAACTATCCGGTCCTGTGCTTCTACAAGGAAAGTAGCACATATGAAGTTGTCAAGGGAAGATATGTACCTGCAGCCGCTGTAAAACCCGAAAGCAAGCCAAAGGTATTTCTCGTTGCTATCAATATTTATTTGGTCTCATAGCCGGCAAATCTCAGTATAGCAAAAAGAAATGGTAACTATAATATGGTAACCATGATTTAGGTTCAGATGTGATGAAAGTTGATTTTGTTGGTTATCTTTTAGCATAAATGGGGAAATTTATGAGGCTTTTGTTCCGCAATTTATCTTCATTGCTAATCAGGTTAAATAGTAAACATTCAAGTTTTGCAGTCCCTACGTTATCTTGTTATGTCAAACAGTTATTCTAGTTAATACTGAAGTCAACTTATGAACGGTACACGAAAGGAACTTAAAGTGTGATTATTTATGTCGATGTTATACGAGTCCATCTGGCTGTCCCATAGTCTGCAAATCTTAGTAATACTAAAAAGAAATGGTAACTATGCTATGTTAACCATGATTAGGTTCAAATCTGAGGAAAGTTGATTTTGTTGATTATCTTTTAGCATAAGTGGGGAAATTTATGAGTCTTTTGTCAGAAATTTATCTTCATTGCTAATCAGCTTCAATAGTAAAAATTCAAATTTTGCAGTCCCTAAGATATCTTGTTATGTCAAACAGTTATCCTAGCTAATACTGAAGTCAATTTATGAACGGTACATGAAAGGAACTTAAAGGGTGATTATTTAGGTCGATATTATACTAGTTCATTTGGCTCTCCCTCTCTCGCTCTCTCTATATGTGCGACTTGCCAGTCTATGTTACTCTTTTTTTTTTCATGAAAAAGATTGTCTTTTGTATAAGAAATTTTGTTTAACTAGGGGAGAGCTAGACCTGAAGAAAAACCTGGGATCTGGATGGTATCAAAACCTTATGAAACTGAAATAGGCAAGTCAGGACGACTACAGTTTCACTGTTTCCATTACATGTGCTCTCCTTTTCTTTATTATTTATTACTGAAATTTGCAGACTATAGGATTCATTCAAGTTAATTAATAGCTTTTCTTTCTTTCTCATCTTCTATTTAAATCTGTTAACATTAATATATATTTTTTAACAGCTATAAAAGTACTCAGTGTTGCCATCTTCTTATGAAATGTAATCTTTTTACAGGATTCATATCACTTTTCTTTGCTTTGGACGTGGTTTTATTTATGATTTCTTGTCTTAAAAATTTAAGTAGTGTCCAGGTTAGTGGGCTTGTACGTATTTATTAAATTTCTTGGCTTTTAAGGTTGTAGTCAAAGATGCATATTGGGGGAGTATATGGGTAAATGCCATGTCCATTTGACTTGTTTCTAAATATATGGGTAAATATATTATATTTGTCTTGATCTTATTAACTAAAGACATTTGGGTTGCGGTTGACTCAACCATGGATACTTACTGTTGGCTGCTAGGAAGATTTTTTGTGCTGTTTTTAGTCTCATTTGGTGTTTTATATGTTGTTAATTTTCATTACTATTTTTTTATCCAGTGTTAGTGCTTATAGATGATATGGATAAGAGTTCGATGCAAATTCAAAAGAGGCAAGACACGATGTATGAGGAAGGAGTTGAATACATTCCTAAATTTTGTGTCTGGTAATACAATAATGTATTGTGACACTGCTTCTCTGCACCTCCGTGTCATGGTTGGCCGATGATGAAGAAAAAAGCAATATATAATGGTATTTAAACATAAAAGTATCAAGTGTGGGAAGTAAATTTTCCGTTCTGTTTATTGAATAGTGAGATATCAATGTTGTATTATATTTAGTGGAATAACCGCCATACTCTGGAGTGCTGCCTTTTGTTTTATAGGTTTGGTCATGTAAGATTAATTCTCATTGTGTAATTAATGAAATTTACCTTGGTTCATTGCTTTGGTAGACACACTCACACGTATATATTAAGTTATTAACAGTCGTTGTTGTTCGTTTTAACACTTATGCTGTCAGGTTTTCTTGAAAAATGGGCGTTCTTTTTTTTTTAATTTTTCCGTACCATGAGAATGCTTTTTGTTTGGTTAATCTGTTGAACTTTTGTGTTTTAAGGCATATTTGTTTGCTGGAACAGAACTTTGGATGTGCGTAAATGAATCTTAAGGTGTTATGAGTTCGTAACAAATTTTGCTGCAGCTGGGTTGTATTCGATTATACATTGACTTGAGGGCATCCTTTTGTACAGGTTGTTGGGTTGCAGAAATGAGAGTTGAAATTGAAACAACTGGTGGACTTTTTCTAGCAGAAAGTTTGTATCTACACACGTCCGTAGTGCATATTGATGAACCGATGTAATGTAATGAAGAGACATATCTTGGGAAGTCGATCCAAGGCCTTGCTGTTTCTGTACAACTACAACAATGCTGCCGCTGCTGTTGGCATTCAAAAAATCTTTTCATTATCGGCACGGTTTGGGACATTGTCTGCAACTCAGGCTTCGTGCGCCAAACTAATTGGGGATGAAGACTCTGAAACTTCAGAAGACGAAGACTGGTTTGCTTCTCGTATCATCCAAGACAAGGACCTTCTCCGCAGCAGCCTCCATATTTCAGGAACAGGACTTCATGTTCTTGACTTGGTGAATTGTGGTTCTTTGGAAGCGGACCGGACTCTGTACAATAAGCTGCTACACCGGTGCACCCAGACGGCCCAACTTAAACAAGCCAGAATTGTGCATTCACACATCCTTACTTCTCAATTTAAAGATGACCTTCCCATCCGCAACACCATCCTTCACATGTATGTAAAATGTGGCAGTTTGGACGAAGCTCGCAACCTGTTCGATCAAATGCCTCACAAGGATTTGGTCACTTGGACTGCCTTGATTTCTGGCTATTCTCAACACAATCGACCTCAGGATGCCCTTGTTTTGTTTCCTGAGATGCTCCGCCACGGGCTGGAACCCAACCAGTTCACCTTGTCTAGCTTGTTGAAAGCTTCTGGTGCCGTCTCTGATGACAACCATGGCAGGCAGCTTCACACTTATTGCTTTAAGTACGGTCTTGATTCCAATGTCTATGTGGGCACTGCTCTTGTGGACATGTATGCTAGGTGTGGCCATATGGATGAATCCCAGTTGGTCTTTGCCGCCTTGGACACCAAGAATGAGGTGTCCTGGAATGCTTTGATTGCTGGGCATGCTAGGAAGGCTCAAGGAGAGCATGCACTCAGGTTGTTCTGGAAGATGCTGAGGGAGGGCTTCAAACCTACGCATTTCACTTATTCTAGCGTCTTGACTGCTTGTGCTAGTGCAGGGTCTCTAGAGCAAGGGAAGTGGGTTCACGCCCACATGATCAAATCGGCTGTTACCCTCGTGGCTTTTGTGGGGAATACTCTTCTCGATATGTATGCCAAATCAGGCAGCATTGAGGATGCAAAAAAGGTTTTTGATAGGATGGTTAGACGAGATGTCGTTTCTTGGAATTCGATGCTTACTGGATATGCCCAGCATGGGCTTGGAAAGGAAACTGTGCAACGGTTTGAAGAAATGCTGAGAATTGGAATCCAACCTAATGATATAACCTTTCTTTGTGTTCTTACTGCCTGTAGCCATGCCGGTCTCTTGGATGAAGGACAATATTATTTTGACTTGATGAAACAGTACAACATAGAACCACAGGTTTCACACTATGTGACGATTGTTGATCTTCTTGGTCGTGGAAATCTGCTTCATCGAGCTGAGAAGTTCATAAGAGAAATGCCTATTGAACCTACTGCAGCTGTTTGGGGAGCCTTATTAGGTGCTTGCAGGATGCACAAGAACATAGAGTTGGGTGCTTATGCTGCGGAGCGTAGTTTTGAGCTGGATCCCCATGATTCAGGGCCCCATGTCATACTTTCTAATATCTATGCCTCTGCTGGCAGATGGATTGACGCAGCAAAGGTGAGGAAGATGATGAAAGAGGGTGGGGTGAAAAAGGAACCTGCTTGTAGTTGGGTGGACATTGAGAATGCGGTCCACATGTTTGTAGCGAACGATGATGCTCATCCGCAAAAAGTAGAGATCCTTAGGATGTGGGAGATGATTAGCATGAAGATAAAGGAGATTGGATACGTCCCAGACACTAGCCACGTACTTTTCTATGTAGACCAGCAGGAGAGGGAAGTCAAGTTGCAGTACCATAGTGAGAAGCTTGCTCTAGCATTTGCGCTTCTTAACACTCCTCCTGGCTCCACCATACGGATTAAGAAGAACATCAGGGTTTGTGGTGATTGTCATTCAGCGATCAAGTTCGTTTCGAAGGTAGAAGGGAGAGAAATCATTGTGAGGGACACCAATCGGTTCCATCATTTCCGTGATGGCTCTTGTTCTTGTGGGGACTATTGGTAGTGCTAATTTCATGGTCCTAGTTGCGTTGCGTACAAAATTAACCCATTACCTGGCTGTTCATGTTTGAGTCCCCTGTGTTTTACATGCTTGTGATCTGTGATGAAACAAGCTTCCTCTTTAAAGTGAGAAGAGGAATTTGAGACTTCTACACACACAAATTGTAAAGTGGTTAATGCCAGTGGTGCCTTCTGGAAGCAACTTCAAGTTCAAGGTAGTGAAATGTTATTTATGGGGTTGTTGCCTCATGGGCTATGCTAGGAAAAATGCGTGCTGAAGTGCTGTGAATTATGCACATCAAAAATAGACGACACAGAGACAAAAAGGTTAGATGCAACTTTTTTTTTTCCTGGTGTATTGAAGATCACAAATACTACCTGACGACATATAAGGTTTCTGCATACAGTGAGCACTGAAGGGCAACAACCTGTGAAGGGCCCTGTAAAAGATTCAATTTATATCCTTTTTACAACTAGGATATGCAGAATTTCTATATTTCGTCTCTTGAATAGAATTGAGGATGAACTTTTTATTTCTTGAATTCAACTGTGGATAGGTTCGCTCCTTTTCTAATCCTACAGAGAGTCAGTTCAGTTTCTATGTTAGATGGAGATCAGGATCTGCTTTGAGTTAATACCTAGTTTTGTTAGACAATAAAATAGAATGAACTTGATTGCTTTTGTATCTTTTTTGCTTTTTCTGAATGAAATTGTACGACATGGCAAAACTAGTGGAGACAAAAAGAGGAAGAAACAGCAAGGTAGAAAAAGATTGGATGTGCTGATTGCCAGTGGTATTTGGAAAGTTGGAAACTGAAAAAAATAGAGGCGAGAAAGAAAGGAACGGAGCGCAAAAGGAGGAACTAACCCAACCCATCTGTTTCATTTCATTCTTGCAAAGGGGGAGAGATGGGCGGGTAAAAATGGTGATGGAAGTGTGTGTATGTTTACGTGTGTGCTTAGAGATGGTTTAGCTGAAAATTGCATAGCGTGTGAGCAAAACTCTTTTGTAATCACCATTCTTCTTAAGCCAGCAGATGTTACATTCATTTAACAACAACTCAGATGTACAAACTGCCTCAGCCTAAGCCCAATATACAGGTACGTAATGAATTACATGTTTCGATAAGTAGCGCTAGCATTTGCATGACACGTATATAGATTTGATATTCAAAGTTTCAGCATTACCATCAGGTCAGACTCGCTCTTTAATGCCACTTCAATTCAATCTTTGAATCTCAAGGTCACACTTTTTAAGGTTCATCTTTTTCCTGCATTCAGCTCATGCATTCACTTTATATATTTTCAAAATTTCTGTATATATACGTATGTTTTTTTGCCACTTTTAAGTTAAGCATCTAGCTAATAATTTGACCTGTAGCCTAGCCACCTGATTTTAATTAGCATGTGTCCTTGCTCATGAATCAACTTTAAGCTTTAAGTTGTGTGAAAATTTTCCCGTATGTATTAGCACTAACATTGTTAGCTGTGCATTCTTTTGCCAAGTACTTCCCTCATATATTGTGGACGAATTAAACCCGTAAATCAGATCAGAATAGGAGCGTTGCACTTGCTAACTCTCCCTAAGTTTGTTTCGTTGTATTAATATTTAATAGTCATATATCGTGATATTTTTTTTTGTCGAAGTATCTTGGTATTGATTTATATGTACGTAATTTTTCATTAGCAGGGAGGCTTTCGTTAAAAAGCATGGAGTGTGACAGCAAACAGAGAGTAAGAGAAGGAGATGAAGACAACAACAATTCTTCTTCTTCTTATTCTTCATTAGAGAAGCATGCAAAGAAAAATTTAGTTGATCCTAACTGCGGTATGTTGGACTTCAAAAAGGACCTTGAATACAACAGCAACAGCAACAGCAGCAGCACTAGTAGTACTAGTAGCAGTTATACGATATCGGATTCAGATTCCCAATTGGCATTAGGGGTGTTTGATTTTCCGTGGCTGAAAGATGGTGTAATCTCCAAACCGGAGGACTTGAATTTTGAAGACGTGTTCTCATCACCATTGGCAGTACTGGATGTCGACACACTCCCCTTTACCACCAGTTGGGTAGTACTACTACTACTCATGGACATGTTATTGATGATCAATTTTCTTTCTCCGGGCAGTGTTTCTATCATCATCACCAGACTGATCATCCTGATGCACTGCTCCTAGACTTTCCAAAGGACAAGCTTGAGGAAGATTTGGAGCGACTGCGAGATCTTAATCAAGGTGGTCGCCTGGAGACCGAGGCCGGTGTGGTGGCCTCTTGTAAAAAAATTATGAACTGTCTGTCTATTTGCTATAATTAAGGGACTAAACAACCTTGTTTTCAATAGATTTTTTGTGGAAATGATCTTTACAAAGTGATTTATAATATAAACAGTTCTGATCATAAGTACGGAGTTCCATAAATCAATTATAAAGTATCTTGCGGAGAACTCCTCAATTTTAAAGAGTCAAACCTCCTCTCTTTGCAGTTGACCAAGAAGCAGCAACAGAGCAATTTTTGGTGGAATATCCATATAAAATTATTTATGAAACAAACAATGTTTAAAACACGTTTTTCAGTTTACACGTGATGATATATATGGAGATGGTGCTTTTTCATCTGATTCAAAACTTTTTATAAAGCATTGATGGATATGTGGAAGGTTTTGTTGTCAGAAGATCCCACAATATTTTTGCAAGATCTTGAATGTATGTACTCACAAGCAAATATACACAAAACAAAGTTTATATATTAATGAGGCATACTAATAAGTTGATAACCTTGTTAAAATATTCTATTATTTGTTCAAAATACAACCAAACTTATTAAAAATGTGGTTTTTCGTTAAAAGTGAACAGTACCGAGAGTGTTTTGTTAAAACTCCCTTTAACATAATGTCTATTCATAGATGCACACTTGAGATGTTTTTTTTTTTTTAATAATAAATCAACTTTCTGGAGGAGTTTTCGCATATGGCCAATGGAATTTTCCATGAAACTGTTTGTATATAAAACACAAAATAAATATTCACTAGACATTTAAAGAATTTCATTCCATATAATTCAATAACAAAGGCTAAAAAAAAGTGTATACTCACAGAGAATTTTAAACTTGGTGCTTTATCATTTCCCTCAAGCACGCTTTATCATGAATAAATGATATCCATTCTCGTATACCCTTGTGATCTCTCTATATCTCTTTGATATGCTGGTACGAAAATAAGTTCATCAGAAGCAACCTGTGCCATTGATTATCATATTAACTGTCAAACAGTAACATATTAGATATTTATCAATATTTACCCAACTAAAATAAATAATATATAATATAAAAACTTACTCCTGAAAGGTGAACCAGTAGTAGGAATCTTTAGTCCAGCTTTGAACAAAACATGGAACGCGTCATCCTTTACTTTTTCTTGTCCAATAGGTAAGTTGCATAAAAACTCAAATTCAATTGCATAACACTTCCACCATATTTGTTATATTTGTTTTTCTAAGTAATTGATTGTAGTCAGTTTGAAATTTCTTTGATACTTTCAACATTATTTTTCTAAGTAATCGTGATAGATTTTGTCGATATTTTTCACATTTTGGTTAAATATTGAAATTTTTTTAATATTTCGTCTAAACTAATGTTTGACAGTCTCTTAAGTTTAATTTTAAATTTTCATGTTTTCCATCGAAAGCAGCCGATATCGAAATCGATAACCCATCGATATTTCTATAAATTTGTTTATCGATATTTCTACCGGTACCGATATTTTAAATATTGGTTGCAGTTAAAAAGCTGGATCTCATTCATACAACAGGAATTGTTTTGGCAGCTGATAACATGCTCGATTTCAGGAAAATAACTAAAATGATGTCCTAATCCTGCATATTAAACAACAATATAGAAAACTATCAGTTTCGACAAAAAAAAAAAAAAAAAAAAAACTATCAGTATTAAAAATTAAGAAGAACTGATGCATTAAACACGGAAGGAAAATTAGTTAAAACTGATATCTGCACTGTACATGTAAACCTCAAATGATTTCCTTCAATTTTTATGTAATGTAAGGGCGCAGTGGATTAAATTTTTATTGGATGGTGTGCCATGGGGTTTGTGTTTCCAATTCTAACTCATCAATAAGTTCATATGCCTCCAAAACTTTCCCAGCAAAAGTTGCCAAGTGAATCATTTTAAATTTTTATGTTTTCCATCGAAAGTAGCCGATATCGAAATCGATAATCCATTGATATTCATACGAATTTGCATATTAATATTTTCACTTATACCGATATTTTAAACATTGATTGCAGTAAAAACGTTGGATCCCATACGAAAGACCCCTTCGGTCATTTTGAAATATTTCATTCGAGGGATATATGAATAAAACAAGAATTGTTTTGGCAGCTCATAACATGCTTAATTTCAGGAAAATAACTAAAGTGATATCCTGTGTAATCCTGCATATTAAACAATAATATAGAAAATAATCAGTTTCAACAAAAAAAGAAAGAAAGAAAACTATCAGTATTAAGAATTAAAAAGAACTTATGCATTAAACGGAAGGAAAATTAGTTTAAAACTTACATTTGCAATGTAAACCTCAAAGAATTTCCTTCAATTTTTTCTTTATATTTACAGACATAAAGGATTAAATTTTTATTGTGTAGTGCCCTGGAATTTGTGCTTCCAATTCTAACTCATCAATAAGTTCATCTGCCTCAGAAACTTTACCAGCAAAAGCTGCCAATACGAGTGGTTCTTGCATTATCTGGTAAACCTTCTTTCTTTCACTGCAAATCATTCGTTCTGTATCACTAGCACGTTCTAAGACCCTATAAATAGTCTTTCATAATAACAATGATGATGGTTGTCCCATGCAAATTACTTTTCCTAGTAACTGTGCCAGTATGATATTAGATATTTATCAATATTTATAACAGTAAGATATTAGATATTTATAATAATTATCCAACTAAAATAAATTCTATATAATATAAAACACGTACTCCTGAAAGGTGGATCAGTAGTAGGAATCTTTAGTCCAGTTTTGAACAAAACATGGAACATGTTATACTTTAATCTTTCTCGTTCAATGGGTAAGTTGCACAAAACCCCAGAACTCAACTGTGTAGCACTTCCACCATATTTGTTTTCGAATCAATTGATTGCAGTCAGTATTTGAAATTTCTTCGATACAGTCGATATTTCGTATAAATATTTGTAAAATCAGAGAAAGATATGGGAAAATGGATGATGTCTAAACTTCATTACATATTGGAGAAATTCTTAAATTTTGATTAAAATCGATAGATTTTGTCAATGTTTTAGATGTATCTCTTAAATATTGAGAAACTCTTATATTTCGTCCAAACCAGTGTTTGACATTCCCTAAAGTTTCATTTAAATTTTTTCATGTTTTCCATCGAAAGCAACCGATATCGAAATCTATATGGATTTATCTATCAATATTTCTACAAATTTGTATATCGATATTTCCACCGATATATATATATTTTAAACACTGGTTGTAGTAAAAGTGCTGGATCCCATATAAAAGACCCATTTGGTCATTTTGAAATATTTCATTCGAGGGATGTATCGACAACAACAAGAATTATTTGGCAGTCCATAACATCAGCAGCGCTGCTTTGAAGTGGCGACCGTTGCTGCTCCAAGCTGGCGGTGACTGATGCTGCTGTGTGCTTTGGCGAAATCGCGCGCGCGGAAAAATAAGGAGTGAAGAAGGCAGAGAAGACGCGATCGAATAAGAGAGATGAGGCATGGAATTGAAAACCCCTACCCAAACAGCGTCGTTTTGGGTTTGGGAGGTTTTAAAAAAAATAAAAAAATGCCAAACAAGACGTCTTGAGGCGCGCCTACGGCAAAACCTTTCGCCGGTCTCGGCGTCTCTGGCGAAGCCATTCGCCCACTCCTTCAAAACCGAGGCGGGAACACTGACACCCAGCCTCAAAGGCCACCTAAGCAAGCCTTGAGGCGAGCCTTTTAAAACACTATGCACAACAGATGTAAACCTCAAATGATTTCCTTCAATTTTTTCCATCGACATATGTACGGGCACATTCGACTTTTTTTAATGTATGGTGCTCCGAAATTTGTGCTTCCATTTCTAACTCATCAATAAGTTCATGTGCCTCCGAAACGTTATGAACAAAAGCTGCCAATACAGGTGGTTCTTTCATTATTTGGCAAACCTTCTTTCTTTCATGACAAATCAATTATTTCGAAGTTTTGTTAAGGAAGTGATTTTAAAAGAGCATTTTTACTTTTATTTTCCCAATTTCACCAATCTACGCATTTGAGATTTTTTTTCTTCCTATGATAAATCAACTTTCCGAATGAGTTTTGGTGTAAAACCAATTGATGGAAGCTAAGAGGATATCTCAAAATTTCATAATTTTCCATGAAGCAGTTTGTTTTAGTTTTGCAAGTTAATTCCATGAAAGTTACAATCCCTTCAGAACTGCTCAACTGTGGGAGAATGAAGATTAGAAGTCTTTCCTGATTTTTCCTAGCAATATGTGATAGGTGCTTGGGAAACTAAGAACATAGAACTACAAGTTTTCTATTTTTTCTTCAGAATATTGCAGAAGCTGAATCTAACCCAAAACGATATGTTTCCCATGCCAAGAAGGATTTTTTTCCTAGTTTGTATCATTAACTGTTTAGAAATTTGTTTCTTTTTAGGAGAATTTCTACCAGACCTTTTAAGGTTTTTCTAGAATAAATAGGGTCATTGTTTTATTTTTTATTTCTATGTGTAACTAAGGTATTTGCTAAGGTTTATGATGAGGTCATGACATGGATACTTGTGAAGTACTTTGTTCATTTGTCTTCAATTTATAGTTATGTTAAATTCTTAATCTTTGTAATTAATCTATTCTACATTCGAGTTTCTAATGGCTGATCACCCTTAAAAAATTTGCATCCTAATGCTTAGATAAATCTAGGGGAGACATGCCCTCCACTAGGTTTATTGGCACTGTGATTAAGAAAAGTAGACAACTAGGAGAGAAACACCATCCATTAGATCACTCAGTTGACATAATTCTTCTATGTGTAATGGATCTTGCATGTTAAATTTAGCACATTGACAGGGTAGAATTACATATAAGGGTACACAATTTTATTGACTTTGATGGGCTTCGTCATACTTTAGAAAGAAAAAAAAACCTTTAATATTGGCATGGTGAAAAGGAAATTGAATTGCTGGTGGCGGATTCATAACCCTTGGCCTAACAATGTCCAACCCCAATCTTGTAGCTATGGATTTATACAAAACTGTTTAAGATTTAACTCTAATGGATCATGAAAAGGACTTGTTGATAGAAGAGGTGAAGAGATTGATCCATTGGCCTCTACTTACAACTTCTTCAATCTCTTATCAAGGCATGCTGAGACCTAGCTAGATACTAAAATACAAAACTTTGTAGAGAGAAGGCCAGGCCAGTAGGATTGTTGAGCATGGATTTGGGAAGAGAGAAAGCTAGCTTCGAGAAGAAAGAGGATCCTCTCCGGATCCGCTTTGTGGGGATCCCTACATCCTACCCATTCATCGTACATCGTACGGTCAGTTTTTGTCAGATACTATTTTTGTTTAATTTTAAATAAAAAAAGTTAAATGATTTCTTATTGCACAATACACGATGAATGACTAAGATGTGGGGATTCCTAGGATCCTCACAAAGTGGATCCAGATGGGATCCAATTCCCTTCGAGAAAGATATGGAGAGAGAGAGAGAAAAAAGGCTGGACATTTTTATTTCGATATTTAATAGAGAGTTAACGAAAATCTCACTTTGGATCAAATTTGCTAACAATATTTATTACGAGAGTTCACATCTTAATTTTTTTTTTGTTACTAGAGGATATTTTTTAAATACTCTATCACTAGGGGACCATTAATTTGACT
>JAOTRO020000009.1:67172-90644 GCA_028566515.2 Pyracantha coccinea | reverse complement strand
AGATATTCTAGATCCCAAATGATTCCTACTTTATCTCTACTTAAGATTTACAGAATCACATATTGATAAGAACATATATAATCCCAGTTCGTTCTGCGAGAAGTGAAGAATTACTGTGTCTGATGAAGCCATGTGATGCTATCATACAATAGAATTCAGCGTTCACCTTTTCATCAGACTCAGAGAAGAAAAGCTGAACCGCTCTGATAAATATTAAACATAAATAAATCTAAATTTGAGGAATGTTTCCAGTGTATAGGCACTCATAATCTAACACTACGTACTGTCATATTTCTAGAGGGCCCTAGTGACCAGATTATATGCATATGTATATAACACACACATAATTAGTAAGGTTCACTTCGTAATGTATATCAATTATTCAAATTGTATATATTTTATTACATTATTCAAAGACCATTCTTGTAAAAAATTAGACAAATCTAAAACTATTAAGACATTAATTTGTAATGAAAAAAATACTTAAAAGATGAGCAGTTTAAATCGTTGAAATATATTACAGAATGAAACCCACAAAATTATATGTGAAAATAGGGATAAAAAACGTGTGTTCTGGATACTAATCATATATATATTAACCATATAATAATAATTATTTTTAAAATGGATTTCAATATACCTAGATATAATGATGGTGTCCCTATATTGGAACAAATGATAGGGGCGGTATGAGGCTATGGGGCATCTGGAAAAAGGAAAAGGAATGTTTTTGCTTATCAGAGAAGGGCCACTATGTGTGCGTTATATTATTTGACATCGCAGAATGGGAGCCAAAGTTCAACTTTTTGACATTTCTCACAGCTGCTGTATTCTTGCATTGACTCTAGAAGAGCTGCATGACATTTGTAAGGTCATTTCAAACTTACCATGTTTTCCATTTTTTTTATTTTTCCAATTTAGTGTGTATTTACATTAGTTACAATCTTGGTAATGTGGCATGTTGTCTATTAAAAAAACTCATTACCAAAAGAAAATAGGATGTGCTATCCACACACCCTATTTTATTTCTCACACATCCCTTGATAATTTCAGTTCGTTGATCTTCTTCAATTCATCCGATTCGATGACCAAAAATTAAAAAAGTGTGTAAGAAGTAAAATGAGGTGTGTGGATATCACATCTCAAGAAAAAATGTGGAAGGGTTTATATATCGTCTAAAATGAATATTGATTAACAGTATTCATTCGTACATTCGAGATTTTGTGTTTCATTCTACATTCTTCTAATCTCACCAATGTTTAAAAACAACAAAAACTCCAGATAAAAAGGTGATGGAATTGACCAAAGACTCATTGGCCTTCAAAACCATCGAAAATATTTGGAATAAAAAGGGCTTAGAGACAACATGACTACTATGAACAGCTTCTTGTTAGGGATTACGAACCCCACAAGAAACCAAAGGTGAGTTTTTTGTCTCTCGATTCTCTTACAAACCTTAAACAAGATGAGCGGCTTAGAAATCTGAAAGAGATTTGGGAGTTTCATTGCCACATTTTGCGGGAAGTAGTGGCCCTGCATGGGTGTGATTGTAATCAAACCCTCCCCAAGGAATGCATCACGTTTCAGGCTTGGTCATGACATGATGACCTAGCTAGTTGTAATTCCTTGACTTCAGTTTATATGGTCAATCTTCTGAATCGAAGGAGGGGGGTTGAATTCAAAGTCTAAAAGCTCCTTCGCATACCTTTGCACATAATTATCCGATCCCACTTGAAAAAGAGCATGTTCATCTAATTTTAGGGTTAGGTGGAATATATATGGGTCGACCACCGCAATGAATAACTTTATGAAATATAATGCTTTACTTGTTCATTAAGAATATGTGAAACATTTTATTATAGTTCCATATGTTTCCAATTTTTGTTTTCCTCCATCTTTCATGGGAACCAACCAATTATGTACGGGCAAGCAGCTATACATCTTGCATCACAAGAAAAATTTGTTCACTGTATATATTCTCTGATGCTTCAAACCAAACCTTACCACCCAAAATAAAGGATAGAGTCACGAAAAAGAATGGTGGGTCGTTCGTAGAATTAACGATGAAGAATTTAGAACCATCGGGCACCACTTGTATCTATCAAAAGTATACATACGTACAACATCATTAAAGATATGATTTCTCCGTACTTTTTTCTTCTTTGATATATTCAATTTAGGGTAATGCTAGGAAGACTAAATGTGTAGACTAAATTTTGTAAAATAAATGATATGAAAGTTGATGATTGAATTATTACGTAAGTGTTGATTAATGTTCTTATTTCTTATTGGTGACACATCATTTAGTTTGCAAATTTAGTCTACCTAACATTACTCTTCGATTTAAAAGTTATAATTAAGAGAAATGCTAAGGGGACTCTCTCAAAGTGGGACTCTTCATAGACTCTATGTCACCTCACAGTTTAACGTCAATTCCCGTGCCAATATTATAAAACATTGTGCCAAAAACAGATGTCAGAGTGTCCATGAAGAGTTTCACTTTTGAGAGAGTTCTCTTAGCATTTGAGAGAATCTCCTTAAAAATGGGACTCTCTATGGATTCTCTGCCACCTCAGGTTTTTGACACAATGTTTTATATTGTTAGCACAAAAATTGACATTAAACTGTGAAATGACAAAGAGTTTATAAAAAATCTCATTTTGAGAAAATCTCCTTAGCATTGTTCTATATGAAGGTTCAATTCAGCAGAATATACAGTAAAATATTCATGCTCTTGCCTCTGTGGATGTGTATAGTATTTCAATTACAAAAAGGCTCTTGAAAGTGGGAAAAAGAAGATTTATAAAGCTTGACAAGCGTGGAACAGTCATGCTGAGCAATGATTTTGTCTAACAAGTATGGTCAGCTTTCCAAGATAAATATTGACGGTACAAGTTTAATTAATCCTTAAAATTAAAGCTAATAAGCAAAGGAACATATATAGCCATTGATGGACAAGAATGTTTCTCAACCAACTCCTTTTTTTGTTGTTGTATGGCATGCTTTGGCCATCATATGACGGGGCCATACATCTCTCTAATACATCGTGATGACGTGCGTCATCATTATGTAGCTCGAACATAGTACATAATCGTAACGCGAATCTCTTCGGATTGCTTGCTACGAAGAGAACACGACGATTATGATGCTTGATTCGCCTGCACATGTGGTTTGATCATGATGTAGCTGCAAACATGGAGTTTCAAGCTATGAACAGAAGCATGCAGTACAGAGGAGCTAGAGCATTCCTTTACCCTTTGTCGACACTTTAGCAGTACAAACTCTGAATAATATGGACTTCTGTTTATAAGGTTGGAACTTTGTCTACCTTAGTTATGGGTAGGTGAACCCAACCCAACTTGAAAAACATTATCCAAGCCCAAGCTAACCCTGCTTGGATCGGGCTTGTTTACTTGTCACTGATGTATGCTTTTCATGTTCGTATCTCACTCTTTCGTTTTGTTCTGATCCCTCTCCTCGCGCGTGACGTTACCGATTAGAAAGTTTCCAGGGTTTGCCAAAGATGACCATTTTTCCAAAGAATTTGAAGATCTTGTGAACAGCCTAAATAAGCACTTAACTAGAAAGCCTGCGATTCTGGAAGCTGAGAGTTCTTATGCCATTGCTCAATACAATGCTTCCCGCCACCTTCCTGGGCGCTTAAATGAAGTGTGGATAGATCTCTCAGGAATCACTGCTGATTGCCGAGAGATCTGCACATTTATTGATAATAATATGGCTAAAATTGCACAAATAGCCCCCGGATTTACTAAGATTTTCACTTTCTTGTAGTTCTTTTGTCCAATTCGTCAAATTGGGTTCTTCAAAAGAAAAGACGACTGATCGGATTAAAGTGAAAACAAATGAAACTACAAGAACTAAAGTGAAAATCGGAGTAAACTTCAAGGACCTGTAATTTCTCGCAGAAATCAGCAAGGGGTTTCTAATATGTAGAATAAAATGATATTTTTAATGTAAATACAAAATATACCCCTATATTTATATATATTGATGGAGTCAATGGGGTATTTTACAAAATTAATGAAAGCATACTGCTTCTTGTAAACAGGCATGCCTCAGAAGATACAAATTTTTCTCATTATTTGTTTCGTTTTTTTATTCTCATTCTACAGTAAACAATGTCTACGGCACAAATCGTATAAAGAATACAAAAGACAAATCACATTTGGGGTCTTGTCTGGACAACATAGAGTTTACCGTCCCTGATCACACCTTCAATGTCTTGTGGAGATCCATACAGTTCCTCTATTGCGCTTCCTGCACGAGCAATGCTAGAGAGGATGGTCTTGCGGAAGTTTCCGTCAACCACCAGCGGGTCAGATGAGTAGTCCACCACGACTTTCTCTTCCTCATCCATAGGTACACTGTCATTAGCATACAGCAAAATAAGATCAATGACGATAAAAATAGATGCATAAAAGATTTGCGTGGTTTTTTAAGTGCATATGTGACCTGTGCAAACATAAAACGCCTGACTACCAATGTGGCTGTAAGTAATGATCGCCTGGGAGAGATGTTAAGGAGTCTACCTGTCGTAAAGACCTGCACCAGCATATCCTTCAAGATCTTCACCATTGGAATCAGATCGAAAGATTATAGACCGTTTTATAAAGAGGCCAATGGGTTTGCTAGGGTATCCTAACACCTGAAAAATAACCACGTACTCATGAGTGAAAACAATGGAAGGTCCAAAGAAAATATACGCATTTGCTAATTTCATGTTTGTGACAGGACTTTTAGCGTGGAAGCCTATAACCAAGTCGTTATTCTGCAGTATACTAAGTTTTATGACAAATACTACACAAATTACATAATCCATGGAAAATTAACAACAGGAATCATTGTCCTCGATGGACTCTTATGCCGCGTTTGGTGAGAGATGCACAAAAATGTATTACCTGAGGAGAGTCCAGATCACTCTTTTTGCTAATAAAACTTAGAGCACGTCCAGGATAAGCTCCAACTAGGGTTTCTCCAAGCCCCTTAACAACCTATCACAGAAAAACGAACCAAATCAATGTCTCTGATATTAGTTGAAAATGTATCTTTTGTAAACACTACTGAATACCTCAGCATATATCTCTGATGAGTCTCCTGAAGATGGGTTAGTTGTGTGAATAACGAATGCATAGTCAGCGTTTATGATTTCCTGAACAAGGACAGCCATGCAAAGATAGTCGTGATCTAATTTCACTTTTCTCGTGCTGAAGTATGCTCTCTCGTTCCACTTTGAAGCCCACACCTGGATTATAACAGATGAGAATGCCCCAATTTATCATAACTTAAAACTTAGCTCTGATATCAAGGTAGAAAAGATAACTAGAGAACCGAAGAGAGTCCATTCACAATGGTTGCTGGCCCATATATATTACTACTTATGATTGCCTCAACACTACCATCGGGGCTGGTTAAATTCTTAGCTCTATTGGATTTAAGAACACTGGATTGATTTAATCTAAATTTTTTTTTTCTGGGCATATGCAGCAATGCGATTTTACCTTTTTTATAGCCGTCCATGCTTGTTCCCACCGTTGTTCACCTTCATCACCAGGCCAAGGCATCCCTGACCCCTTCATTGTAGTCTTCAGCTCTTGCACCTAAAAATAATTCGCCACATAAGCTAGTATCATTCACTTAAACTGTATTATTCTGCCTGTATGCCCCATAGAGTTTTTCCCTCATAGGTAGCATTACTGGTTTTTATGTTATATCAAGAGAAAAAAAGAAGCCAATGACGCAGTAGCAAAAATTTAATCCACCACACTTGAACCTTAGTTTATGCGAGCGTGAAGGCAAGGTCTACAAAACGTCAGAAATGACATATTAGTGTACTCTTTTAACAGTTTAAGTTCGAAAAAGGGTGATGGAATGCCGTAACATAAAACTTCACAGATTGAAACACACCCCTAAGGAGTTCGGGTGATTGTAGACTATGAAATGGAAAATGCACTCTTTGAAACCTATTGGCTGTTATAATTTTGAAAATAAAATATTTGACGCCTGACCTGTAAACGGGTCGGGTTTATTGGGTTTGGGTCGGGTTCAACCAGACCCGTTAAGTTAACGGGTCACCCGAACCTAACCCGTTAAGCTAACGGGTCACCCGAACCCGACCCGTTAAGCTAACGGGTCACCCGTTAACAATTATTATTATTATTTTTTATTTTTGCATGGAGTTTATTTTTTGTTGTTAAGACTTTACTGAAATTACTAAAACAACCTCAACTAACGGATGCTAACGGGTTGACCCAAAGTGATCCATTAACGACCCAACTCGTTAATCATCCATCCAAATACTAATATTAACGGGTCGGATCTGTTCGGGTCCAAATTGCCAGGTCTAGGTGGGAGTTCATCTGTAAGAGGGGTGGATAGCTGGATGATCTGATTGAAGCATTTAATATTCTGTCTCGTGTCAGGGACTTATTAGTTAGTTCCAGTGCCACGTGGTGGTATTGTACTCTCTAATAATTTCTCCTCGTATCCTTTGCTGCGTTCAATTTCAGTTTTAGTCTTCCAGTGTAGTAGTTTATCTCATTAAACAAATCAATCAATAAATAAATAAAGGTAAAAACAGCGCCCAGCTTCAATCACAGGTATCTTGGTGTTGACGTACGTGGCACTATCTCACGTGTTGTTGAGTCGTTGACGCGGCCTGCTCGCGCGCTGGGATTATTGATTATTCTTTGCTAACTTGGCCAAAAACGCAAAAGCGCACAAGATCTCATGGTGAATGTGAGGTGGTATTTATTCTATATTTGTAATAAGTGGGCTTCTGTCTGTCATCAATATTCCATCCATCTTTTATATAACTATTTTTGTTTTATTTATTAAGAGAGGATCCGCCGATTTTGTTGAAAATTTTGAAAATCTATATAGAATTATATTCACATTTCCAAGTTTAAACTAGTTATAGCTAAAACTTGATTTAAAAGTGAAAATTTAAATATATTAGTACTTTTTATTATAATTATCTTAACTTTGAAAAAGATGATTACAATTCTATATATAATTCAAATTTTAATTATTTTTCCAAATGTTTCCACATTTTTTTGTCTCTCTGCCGTCTGCACTTCTCATTTCGTATCTTTCCGTTTTGTTGTTGTAAGTTTTGAGTTGTAAGTTGTAGGAAGGGAAAGAGAGCGAGTCGAGTGACTGCCCGTCCGTTTATCATTTGCTCTCTGCTTGTTATTTGTTTGTGTTAGAACTTAGACGACGACGACGGCGGCGACGACTTAAATATATTTTATTTTATTCCATTACCTTTGCTTTTTGACGGAGATCGGCGACAGAGGGATCGAAGTCGAAGGAAGGATAATCAAATCTATGATTCAATCCACCACCAGAGGAGGAGAAACCACTACCACTTCTGCATTAAGAAGAGCTGCGACGGCTGTTTGCCCCAAAAATCTCCCAACTGCGAGTGCCTCAGTGCCTCTGAGTGTTGTGTCGGTGACTTCCATTTCTTTTTTATTTTTAGAAAAGAAAAGATGATGGTGAGGAATGTGGTGATGGTCATGTTGTTTGTAACGGTTATTGCTCCCATTACTCTTTACACTGATCGCCTTGCCTCCATCTCCATCCAGGCCTCTTCCTCCTCCTCCTGTAAGTCTGTCGTCTAACAACTTCTTCTTCTAATCCCTTTTTTCTTTTTAAAATTAAATAATCCCTAAATCCCAATGCTGCTCCTTTCTTTTCTCTGCAGCTGGAGACGACGATTTCGTTGAAGATGTTACAGCCTTTGTAAGTTGTTTCCTTTTTGTTTTCGTTCTCGATGACCTCTTTCTTGTCGGTTGAGTTAATGTCTTTGAATTTTTGAAATTTCTTCACAGCCTGCAAATGCGGCTCGTACTACTGCCCGTCTAAATCTGCTTCCTCAGGTTTATCTCTAATTACATTCCCTTCTTCCTTTTCTACCACACACATTCACACATTCACACACAAATGAAGGACTCAACTTTCAGATCTTTATTTGTGCTTTTTGTTTCGTGAGCATAGGAGTCATCCACAACCACAAGGCTTAAAGAACCAGTAGGAGTCGTATATTCCGACAACTCCAGTGATTCATTACCAGGGGCAAAGGGGACCTCCGCCCGCCCCAATCACTCTCATCCACATCAAGGTTATCATCATTTATTTTACTCCTCAACTGAGTGCCTGCCTGCCTGCCTGCCCCCTTTTTTATTTCTGTGATTTCTTCTTTTTAATTAGAGGATCTCCATTTACTTCTTAGAGGGGCGGTTAGTCGACTCCATGGAGCATGTATCAGCTATAATGTTATCTACCACCATTGACCCGGACCTGTCTCAAACATATGACCCGATCATACAGGTCACTCAAACACCTGAGCAAGGAAATCAGTTTCTGTCCGAGTCCGATGCCAAAATAGGAGCTTCTGAGCAAAATATTGATGATGCCTCTCGGACTAGGGTATTGATTCTTCCATTTCCCTTTAGACCAATGCTATTCCTGGCCCACTATTAGAAATGCTTGTCCTCTTTCAAACTTCTAATTGCCAAATGTGAATGTTTATGCAATAAATAGAATCCATTTTTCTGTACTAACTTGTTTTAGAATTTCCTTCCTTCTTGGAATTAGATAAGAGATTGATTCATGCTTCTTGTTTCTCTCTTCTTTCGTGGCTCTGCTTCTTCTTTTAGGAAACAAAACCTGAGCAACAATCCACTCAAACCTCCAGCAAGGTTGATCGAAGAAGACCCACAAAAACTATGACTGCAAAACAAAATGATGAAACGGCTACCCCAAATGGACGGGTACGACATCTTAAAGACCAGCTTATCAGGGCAAAGGTTTACCTATCTCTTCCAGCCACAAGAAACAACCCCCATTTCACAAGGGAGATTCGGCTGCGGATAAAAGAAGTTCAAAAAACACTTGGGGATGCAAGCAAGGATTCTGATCTCCCAAGGAAGTATGTCTTCTCGTAAAAGAAAGTAGTACTACTACCTGACCCAAGTTTGTCGTTCCTTTTTGTACATGAATATATTTGTTGATATCCTTATTAGTTCCCTGTTGAAAATGTAACATTTTATCTTTCTATATTTCTATTTCCACCTAAAACTCCCTTTTCTTTGTTTTGTTTAATTTATTCCGTAACAATTATTGCTACTAATACAGCGCCTATGACAAGTTGAAGGCAATGGAACAGACATTGACTAAAGGAAAGCAGATTCAAGACGATTGCGCTGCTATGGTGAAAAAGCTTCGGGCTATGCTCCATTCAATGGAAGAGCAACTCCGGGTGCACAAGAAGCAGGCTATGTTCTTGACGCAATTAACTGCAAAAACACTTCCAAAGGGACTTCACTGTCTTCCATTGCGCCTTACCACTGAGTTCTATACCTTAAATTCTTCTCAGCAGAAGTTTCCCAATCAAGAGAAATTAGAAGATTCCCAGATGTACCATTATGCATTATTCTCGGACAATGTATTGGCTGCAGCGGTTGTTGTCAACTCAACTGTCACCCATGCTAAGGTGATGTAGAGAGATTCTCATGTTTTTTCTGTTGTCTCGGTTGCAAGTAAAAGAAAATTATAAAGAACGATTAAGTAAAAAGAACCTTAGTGTACCAATCAAGAATCTATTGTCCATGTCAGGACCTATTCTTTTGGTTGACATCTTTACCTGACTACCCTGCTTGGAACATTGACAGGACCCTGCAAACCATGTTTTCCACATTGTCACTGACAGGCTTAATTATGCTGCTATGAGAATGTGGTTTTTGGTAAATCCACCGGGCCAGGCCACTATTCAGGTTCAAAACACTGAAGAATTTTCATGGTTGAATACAAGCTACAGTCCAGTTATGAAGCAGTTGGGTTCTGCATCCATGATAGATTATTACTTTAGGACTCATCGGACCAATTCTGATTCAAATTTGAAGTTCCGAAACCCAAAGTACTTGTCTATCCTGAACCATCTCCGCTTTTACCTTCCAGAGATCTTCCCGAAGCTCAACAAAGTTCTATTCTTGGATGATGACGTAGTTGTAAAGAAGGATCTTACTGCACTATGGTCCCTTGACTTGAAGGGAAATGTTAATGGTGCTGTGGAGACTTGTGGAGAAAGCTTCCATCGCTTTGATCGGTATCTTAACTTTTCAAATCCTCTAATCTCAAAGAATTTTGATGCCCATGCTTGCGGATGGGCATATGGAATGAATATATTTGATTTGAAGGAATGGAAGAAGCAAAACATCACAGAAGTGTACCACGGATGGCAGAAGCTGGTAAGAAAAATGGTTTCATATTTTTTTTTCTTGGAAATATAAAATGATTGACTTGACTATTTAAATTTCGTTGACATTTTAATACATGTGTGCGTGCAACATGAATCGACGGATGTTCGTGTAAACTGTTAGGATAACATCTCTCTTCTTACACAGAGATTTGGATCTGTAGAGACTGGATTAGCATTTATTAGACCAATATTTTCATATCTCTAAGATCTCTTGCTTGTTGCCCCCCTCCAGCATTCACTAATATGAAAGCTATACCTTTTTTTTTTTTTTTTGGTGAGCATATGAAAGCTATACTTTAGTGACTTGAATTAAATTGTTCCCAAGTCTGAACGTAAGATTTTGTGCACAGAATCATGATAGACAACTGTGGAAGTTGGGAACGCTACCACCTGGTCTCATAACGTTTTGGAAACGCACATACCCACTGGATCGCTCCTGGCATGTTTTGGGCCTCGGTTATAACCCTAGTGTTAACCAGAAGGTAATTGATCGAGCAGCTGTTATACACTACAACGGCAACATGAAACCGTGGCTTGAGATAGGCATACCGAAATACCGAAATTACTGGGCAAAATTTGTTGACTATGATCAAATGTACATGCGAGAGTGCAACATCAATCCATAGAATGGCACGCGTGGTAATTTTGAAGTGTTTGGGGCAATTTGCTATAAAATGCGACAGGTTTGCCTTTGTTTCTTGGGAGGATTATTTATTTATTTTTGGTTCTAAAGGAACAGCTTTAAGGCTATATTCTTTCTGTACACATCTTGATTTTTCTTTTTCCCTTTATCGGTTTCATTTGCTCCTGACTAGGTATTTCATGTTGAGTGCGAATACGTATCTGGAGAAATCGCATGTACTTGTAAATTATTGATCTTTTCAGCACCGCCATATTATATGATATATATTTAGCCCCTTTTTTTCTTTCTCTCCGTGTGGTAGTGCTGCTGTATAGTTGACAGAGAGAGATAGAGAGAGGACAGGGAAACTTGTTTTATTAGTTTGGTTGTATATTACTCGTATTAAAATCGTAACAATATCAATATGGTGAGCGGTTGGTGTTGTGGCGATCCTTTTAACTAATAATCGAGGGATGAAAATGAAACGTTGTGTTGGATTTGAACCCAGCAAGTGACAGGCTGTGTTGAAACTTGAAGAGGCTGAACCGGATGGAAGTAATCGTGATCGATCACGTGTAGTGGATGTTGTCGGTCGGGTGGTCAGGCCATCCATGATCCATCCTGGCCCCTCCTGGACAGTGGACAGAAATCAGTGGCGTTCATCTGTCCATCCTGGACAGTCGGCTACTATCTGTAACCAAAATAACGCCGTGGGTTGGACCGTCTCTGTCCAAAATAAAATCAGTAGAAGATAGGGGGATACTGATATTGATAGAAGAAATATATACATAAGAATGGGTAAATTCCACAAAATTATCTCAATTACGGTTGAATCACAATCACATAACTCATGTTTTAAACATTGTAATTTTATACCCTAACTTATGAATTCGTTGCACTGTTAGACATCTATTAAATTTCTATGAGTTTGGCTGTTAAATGATGATGTGGCAGGATGCAGCCAGCCACTCTCTAGCCGACATATATATAGGTAAATTTTTTAATTCCTGAATCTATAATCCGTAACCCTAATTAATTATTTAAGACGATTTTTTGTTTAATTAGTATAGAATCATATGGTAATGCACTAATATGGTTATTGGTTATTGATTATTGATATGAATTCTATGATTATTGATGAATGAAATTATTGTTTAGGGTAAAAATTATGAAATTATGAAATTATGATTAGTTGAATTATGAAATTATGAATTCATATATGATATATGAAATTATGTAATTATTGCAGACTGGAACATCATGGAGAAGTTTTTCAAAAAAATAGCAACATCGCCATCCCCAGTTATTGAGAAAAATAATGATATTCGGGGACAAGATAGTACAAAATTTATTTTATCAAATCTTCCATCAAATCCTGGAAAGTGAATTTGAATTTTGGATTACAATCCTAATATTCAAGATCAAGTACGAATAGAATAAATTAGTTTTTGGTCCATAGAAAGAAGAGGATTTTGGCCAGAATGCAAAGGATGGCTCTTTGTAGAAGATATTATCCTTTCTTAATTCAACTAGAGCATAATTATCAAAAGGAGTATGAAATTTTTCTGGATCAGGAGAAAACAAGGAGACATGCAAAGACGATTCAACCCTGCTTGATTTGATGATTTTCCTACTTGGTTGGAATATAGTGTAGAAAAAGATGATGCCTTTTGTCTGTGTTTCTACCTTTTTAAACCAAACATTGGAGAACAAGCAGGTGATGATTTCTTTGTTGACGAAGGATTTTCTAACTGGAAGAAGACAGAAAAACTTCTAACTCATATTGGAGGCTTCAATAGTGCACACAATCAAGCATGGAGCAATTTTGAAGCTTTAAGGAGTCAAAAGCAACATATCCAATCTTTTTTCTCTAACACTCATGATGAAGCTCGAATTCAATATAGAGCTCAGTTGAATGCATCAATAGATTGTTGTCAATTTCTTTTGAGACAAGGGCTTGCATTTCGTGGTAATGATGAATCTGAACATTCAAGCAACCATGGAAAATTTCTTGAGCTTCTACAGTTTCTTGCCGACCACAATGAGGATGTGAAAGCTGTTACTTTGAAAAATGTTCTGGAGAATCACAAATTGACATCACCAGATATTCATTGTAAATGCTTGTGCAACTGAGACGATCAAGGCTATTATTGAAGACGTTGGCACTTCGTTGTTCTCTATTTTGATTGATGAATCTCGTGACGTATCAACGAAGGAACAAATGGCTATTGTATTGCGTTATGTGGACAAGAATGGGCATGTCATTGAGCGTTTTATTGGCATTGAGCATGTCACTAGTACCGCTGCTCTCTCACTCAAGGAAACCATTGATGAGGTATTTTCTAGGCATAAATTGAGCATGTCTAGGTTGCGTGGGCAAGGTTACGATGGGGCCAGCAATATGCAAGGTGAGTTCAATGGTCTTAAAGCACTTATTATGAAAGAAAGTGGTTGTGCCTATTATATTCATTGCTTTGCACATCAACTTCAATTAGCTCTTGTAGCTGTGGCAAAGAAGAACATCCAAATTGAGTCTCTTTTTAGTATAGTTACTATTTTGGTAAATGTTGTTGGAGCTTCATCGAAGCGTTGTGATCTTCTTCGAGAGAAGCAATCTATTGCAGTTATTGAAGCACTAAATAGTGGTGAGTTTACAAGTGGGAAAGGCAAAAATCAAGAAACTACTTTGAAACATGCTGGAGAAACAAGTTGGGGTTCACACTTTGGTACTTTAGTAAGTATAATGACTATGTTTTCATCCATACTTGATGTACTTCAAGTAATAGCAGATGATAGAGTAAACTCTCAACAAAGATGTGAAGCAAATAATTTATTGGATTCCATTCAATCATTTGATTTTGTGTTAAATCTACACTTGATGAAAGATATACTAGGAATAACCAATGAATTGTCACAAACATTGCAAAGGAAAGATCAGGATATTGTAAATGCCATGAACTTGGTTGGAGTTTGTAAGCAAAGGTTGGATATAATGAGGAAAAGTGGTTGGGATTCTTTACTTAGTGAAGTCTCAGAATTTTATCTTAAACATGATATTGATGTGCCTAATATGGATGATATGTTTCTTTCTCGGAGGCAAGGGCAACGAAAAGAACAAGCAGTCACAAATATGCATCATTATTGTGTTGGGATATTTTATGTTGTTTTGGATTGGTAGCTTCAAGAACTAAATAACCATTTCAATGAGACCAACATTGAGTTACTTCTTTGTTTGGCATGTTTATGTCTAGCCGACTCCTTCTCTGCTTTTGATAGCCAAAAGCTATTGCGTCTTGCCCAGTTTTATCCTAAAAACTTCTTTATGAATGAGCTGGTGATACTTAAGATTCAACTTGAGACTTACATTGTGTATATGTGGTCTAGCATTGAGTTTTCAGATTTAGAAGAGATTGGAGATCTTGCAAAAAAAATGGTTCAATGCAAAAAACACAATGTGTATTCGCTGGTTTACTTGTTTGTGACATTAGCACTAACTTTTCCAGTTGCTACTGCAACCGTTGAAAGAGCATTTTCGGCCTTGAAAATTCTGAAGAATTGATTGAGAAATCAGATGGGAGATCAATGGATGAATGATAACAGAGAGGGAGATATTTGATGGTCTTGGTAATGATGTTGTCATGCAACGCTTTTAGAACATGAAAACGCGTCGAGGGATATTGTGTTTAGTAAATTCTTGAGCTTTTTAACTATGACTTTGTTGTTTGAGGATGCCCCCATTCACACAAATCTCTGGCTTCGTCCCTGATGCTCACCATACACTTAATCAATTGAAAAAAATTAACCAAGGTTAAGTGAAAGGATACGTGTCAATTAGTTAAGTGTATGGTGAGTATACACCATAGTTTATAGATGAGCAAAAACGCTCCCTTCATTTTTAGTTTTCATATTTTTGAAACAGACAGTAGTTAAGTAGTTAATGATAAAAAGTGAAAACTTAAAACGAAATATTTGCCAATATATTTTAAAGGTCATTTAGACCTAGGTCAATCAACTTGGCTATTATGTTAAGTCCAGTATTACTTTTTTTTTCCCTCTACTTTTGTTTTTTTTTTAATAATAATTTTACATTTTTTTATAAATTAAAATCTTCTAATTTCATGCATCTTCTAATTCTTAAAGATGTACTTAAAATCTTCTAACAAAAAACTAATATACCAACATAAACTCATCTGATAACGTAAATCAAACTCAAGTAACAAATACATGAATATATCTGACACCGATAAGCAAGATATGAAATATAACTACAAGCTCTCTCTATTTCCCTCTCACATTTCTCTCCAACACTTATCTTTACAATATTATAGTTTGGTTCTTTCAAAAATTTTATATTTACACGCAGATAATGTGTGAGTTTCATATAATTTTAATAAAAAAATTAACTCAAACAACAAATGAATATTACTGGGTGCCTATAACCGCCTCTTCCCTCGTATATGCAAAACCGAAGAGGCGCTTTAACATTTTGCCAACCCCAAAATTGTGCCGCAAGAAATCTCTTCTTCTCTTCACACCCACCTTCTTCTTCGTCGATCACTCCTGCAACTTCTCTCATATAATGCAACAAACTTCATCAACTTAACAACATGGACAGATTCTCACAGTTACCCGAACCTCTCCTTCCGATCATCATCTCCCACTTGCCCTTCAAAGAAGCCGCAAGAAACTCCATTCTCTCCGAGCCATGGCTTCGCCTATGGCGTTCGACCCAAAACGTCGAGTTCAACGAGCGTTTCTTTGTGAACACTGGCGCAGCAGCGGTGGACAGAGCGATTCAGAGACGAACTTTCATTGATTTTGTGCTGCACTGGATGGAAAACAACCAAGAAAATCATGTTGGTAAGATTGCGGTCACAATTTCCGAACCTGAAAATTCAGAAGAATTCGTGCGGCAGTGCATCACATTTTCTCCGGAACACTATGTCAAACACTGGCGCTCAATTTTTCTGACCCCAGGTGGGACGACGCAGGGTATGGAACCCAGGCCTATTTTGATTTGCCTTTGGATGTGTATACTCAGCGAGAACTTGAGTCCCTGGCTCTGTTTTCTTGCAATTTTAATGCGTCTTTGTTTGTGAATTTTGGTCTGCTGAAGCACATTTCATTGGGTTGGATTAAGCTGCCGGTTTTAGTTCAAGAAACTTTGTTAGCACAATGTAGGTTTCTTGAGAGCCTGAGTCTGAAGAAATGTCGGAGCATGAACTACCTCGATATTCGTGGGAAGAACTTCAAGTTAAAGCTAAAAACTTTGGTGGTTGACAGATGCAGGATTCGTTACCCTCATTTCTTCTACCTTGAAGCACCAAAGTTGAGGTATTTGAAGTTTGTTGGTGGGGCTGTGCCGGAATTGACTACAGGCGAGGGTAGCGAATTCAATTTCTTCGAAGAGTTGGATCTCGACTTGAGCCTTTTGACAGAATTTCATAGCTCTGCTAGTCCCAATTCTATACTAGCTACGCTTCTCCCCGCAAGGGCGTTGACAGTTTGCTCTTACACGCTTCGGGTACTCATTTCTCTCTCCAAATTTTGATTTTTTGCACTAATAATGTCATTGGATTAGATATGGTTGTACTTGAGAGGCACTGACAAAACTTACGCATTCATAAGATTATAGGGTTACATGCATGATAACATGATTAAGGAAGATAGTTGGATTTTGGCCCGAGAATTATCACTGTACAATTGTGCAAAACAACTTTCTTATAGATGACAAATGAGGCGTTCCCCGACGTAAGAATGGCTCTAGAATATCTATATTCCTTGCTTAAACCATGACTCAGAACATCTCCTAAAAAATTTAGTAAAACAAGACTAAGAACTTAGCTCCAACCGGCACTCGAACTCTACCAAAATCAGCTGGTAAGCTACTTGTGCAAATCAGAGTGATTGCCGAAAACAACTGTGCAAATCAACTGTCATGTTAGTTGATAAGCTACACCACTTCTTAATCTTTTGTTGATAAGCTATACCTTTTCTTAATCTTTTTATCCGTGTTATTTGTTTGCAGGTTATAATCAATCATACAAATGAGGAGCCAATTATTCCGAGTCCTCGTTTGACAGTGGGACATTTAACATTGAAAACAACAATGCATGACCATGAACAATTCGGCATCAAGTTTTTCGTGAATTGTTGTCCTAATTTGGAGACTCTTACAATCGAACGGTGCCCTAAGGAAATTCTTGAGGTACTCATAATTATTAACTATGCAGTAGCATATTTATGGCATATGATATCTAATTAATTAATGTTTAATGCTATTTTTGTTATATATTTTGGTCAGTATTACGCAACTCCATCTGTACTGAAGCCTCAAGAGATGTGGAAGGGAAATGTAGAAGTCTACGAGTGCATAACCAGGACGTTGAGAATGGTTGAAGTAAAAGGTTATATGGGGTCACAACATGAACTTGACCTGCTCAGCTATCTTCTCACACATGGCCGTTGCATGGAACAGCTTACTGTCATTACATCAAGTGATGAGGAAGTTAATGGTGGAAACACAAAAGAATTAAGACTCAAAGCTCAAGAATTCTTGCATCAAGTCGAAGCAGCCTCACAAAATCCAAATCTGGAAGTAACAGTTCTGTAAGTAACAGAATAAATCTGCTGCATGTGCTTGCTTCCAGCAATACAATTGGTTTTCGTGTGCATACAGTTGAAGATGGAATGTGCATTTTGAGTCGAGTCTAGCTTAAAGAGTTTAAGCTTCCGGTGATATAATGTTAGTTTCATATGCCGTTGAAATTGGAATCATGGAAGTCTAATTCAAAGACAACTATAAGTCTGTAACAACTAACAAATCAATACATGTGCAGTTGCTTTTTTGATTCAGTTCATGTGAATAGTTTTCTTCTCATATCTTTGTTAGTATAATCGTAGATTAGATCTAGTACTCGTTCGAGTCCTAGATAAAAGGAGGAGACAAATAATTGCTTGAGTCGTCCAACATCCCAGTCTAAGTTCGAAGTTTGATTTCATATGTTGAAGCAAACATGGTTCTGTCAACAACTTAATCACCAAGTGGGGATTCAGAAGAACGGGTAGCAAACATTGTTCTAGAATATCCTCTTGTTAAAGAAAAAACTTTGCTTGAAGAAACTTTGTTCACGTTGATATTGTGGGTTGCACTTGAGAACAACGGGTGGCCTTTACATAAACCTACCTTGGCCTGCTAAAAATATATAAATTATGATCCATCAAGCAAAATTAAGTCAACAAGTGGGGATTCAGCATTAAGTCAACATATTGGCATTGTGATGTTTTTTCTTTGGTGAAGTAGAGGTTCTTTTTATGAGTACGTTCACCCCACTAAGACAATTACTAATCAGACAATGGGTGAAGGCAAATTACTGCCTTAGTGAATAGTTGTTGGCGGAGTGCATCTTCACTCCGTAAATGAATTGCCTAGACAATTGGTATAAAAAATTATTATTTATTAAAAATAATAAACCCATTATTATTTTATAATTAATTTTGAATAGAATTTTTAACTAATTCCGTCACGTCACGTGTCGTTATCAGAAATTATAATTTTTGTAGATAGATTTTTTATTAGGCTTTTAACCAATCACGTAAGGTTCAAGTGTCATGATTCTAAAAGACTTTTATAGATAGATTTTCAATAAAAAATTTAAGGGCTAATCTCAGTTTACTACTCTAAAGTTTCTTAGTTTTCAACATTTGGTACATCAAGTTTTTTTCTTATCCCTGAGCGGTAATTTTGGAACACTTTCATACATCTGTTACGGTTGGTGTTAAATCAGTCATTGACTGCTAACGTGAACAATATTAGGCGCCACGTGTCAATATGGGGCTTATGTGGATGTTAAAAAATTCAAAAATTATAAAAAATGGGCCGCTGCTGTCGTCCTAATCCGATCATTCGGCCCTTGACGTCGTATCAGCTCCGTTCGAGTTCCTGTTTCACGGCTCGGGCTAATCCCTCCAGTCCAGGTTCTCGCTATACATACTTCGCCGGAAGTCTGAGCTTTGTGGCGCGAAGAACTAGTTGTCGATGAAGCCGGTAACTCTCGAGTCTTTGGAGGGTTTGGGAAATTAGGGTTTTAGGGGAGTGATTTGGGTGGGGAAAATACACTACAGAGGAGAGAACGGAGGGAGGGTTAGGGGATCAGGAGTGACATGTGACACCCAATCATTGTCCATGTGAATAGGCTAGGCAAACGGGTCCTGAAGTCGCGGGGTAGTGGCGGGTACTAGCAATTCTAGGCGGGAAGGTCCATATTTTTCTAAACTCAAAATGATACGGGGCTGGGCGGTCCCTAGTAAACAGCGGGAAGGCAGGGTCCTAATTTCTCAAGACACGGGTCCCTAACCCGGCACCATCCAACACTAGAGATTAAATCTATACCGTTCAAAGTTCAAACATCTCACACTCACAAGGGTCTCAGAGTCTGTAATTCACTCTCAAACTTTCTCAAAGACTCTCCCAGACTCGGATTGGGGACCCGTGTCAATCCCTCTCGCATCTCAATCTCAATCATCAGAGTCCAGAATGACTCTCATCTCAATTCGATTTTCACTCTCCTTCGTCTCGATCTCTCTATCCCAGAGTCCAGAATGACTGTCATCCCTCTCGAATCTCAATAGCTGAGCTCTCTCCCTCAGCCTCTCTGAAGTCGACTCCGAGTCTCTGACCACCACAGTCCATCTCGAAGCTAAATCTTCAAACAAATGGTATTCAATTTTAGTCTTTAGGGATTTAAGGAATTTGGGTTTTTCTAGATTTACGGATTTTGAATTAATTTTTTATTTTGGTTAATTAATATCATGCTCTAGGTCTGGGACCTGGGTTTTTGCATTTGCAGGCTCAACAAACTGGGGAGTTTTAATTACCAATAACTATAATATGCACTCAATTATGAACAAGGGGGTAGATAGATTACAACAATCTTCTGTAAGTTTTCGAAGGGTTTGTAAGCACTCGATTAGGAACGATGGATAGGTAGACTACCAATTATTGTATAATATGCACTCGATTGGGTTACTGAATCTCTTTTCAATTTGTGCAACTCTAGAGAAATCAATTTGTTGCATTTCCAAAACCAGGATACTATTGCAATCTAACCCTTTGAGTTTACCAATGTAGTTAAGCAGTTTATTGTTTTGCCTGCTTGAAAAGTCTAGTCTTGTTTTATGATTAGCTAACTTATTTGATTCTCTTTGTTCGTTAGGTGAGGTGGTTTTGTGATTTGTTTGTATTTGAAATTTGATTAGTCTATTATTATTGTAAGGCCCGGTCCGACATACGTCTAGGATCGACGCGAGACAGTAGATTGTAGAGGGATGCCAGGAAATACAAAACTGAAATACTGAACTAATAATAACAATAATCACATCTGTTTAAGGAAAGTATAGGGGTAACCTAACACTTCAAGCTCTCTGAACTTAGTCTGCTACCCCAAAGCTGCTCGTATCTACTAAAACCTGCACAATCACCCCTACACCATGGGAATGGTGCATGATAAGGATTTTTACCACTTGCAAAAGCAGGGAAAAAAACACTTTAAAATACTTGCAAGAGAAAAAGGTAGTTGTAATATAAATGGTTCAAGCAAGGTCTTTTCTGCAGGGATTGAAAGAATAATATGTAATTATACTAATTCTTAGCTAATTATTTGAAAACAAAGATTGGAAAAAAGGTAATTTTAAATTTAAAAATAATAAAAATGAATTTAATTAAAATGATTAAAAAATTAGCAAAGTAAATAAAATAAAATAAAATAAAACGTTCTGAAAATCAAATTGTAAAAGCTTAGGGTCCCGCTATTCCCTTAACAATCATATGTAGATTTATCAAATACTTATGAATTATTCATGCAACTTTGAAGGTTAGGTTTTCCTAATGCATATTATACTTGTGGCATTCAAGCTAGAACGTATATTAAACATGCAATCCGTCTGTAGCATTCAGATCAAATATAAACATGTATGACTCATTACGCTTTTGTGAAAACCCTTTGCAAAACCATCCAACCCCTAAGACGTGGTATTCGTCCTAAGTGAAATTACAACTATCAATCACATGAAGCAATACTCGATTCTCTGGTGGTATTCCGACTAATTTACATTCGATTACTTATCTAAACATCCTAATGGTAACTAAGCATTTAAACACAAAGATAGTTTAAAGCACAGTAATTAATAATTCAACGTATGCATGCATAATATAATAAGCAATTAAATAAAAACTACATATTCATGCTAAGGCTCAAGGCATCGTCCTAACAAACGAAAATTAGTTACGAACAACCATAAAACAAAAGGAATTTTATTGAAATAGAAAAAAGATAGAGAACACCAAGAAAATAAACTTCAACTCTCTAGAGTAGTGCGTGCGTTTTCCTCCTCCTTATGTTGCGTAGAGAACCCTAATGGCAAACAAGCCTTATCTATACTACTACAAAATAAAATCCTACCTAGAAAACGTCTTAGAATAAAACTAGGAAACATAATAAAATAATAAAACAAAAAAAAAAAAGTTTCCTATTTAAACTAAAATTCGGACTTCTCAGAAAATCCATCTTTTGACCGACCAAATCAACTCCGATTTAGGATTTGGTCCCAAAATGTCTCTTTTTAAAGCTTGAGACGTCCTCTACAAATCCTCAGAAGGAACCTTCCTCAAAATATGCCATCTTGACCTTCAAAATATCCAAAACGTCCAGAAACGTCAATCTGAGAAAGCTGCACGCTGGGTCTTTATTCCATCGCCACGGTCATCAGACAGCCTGGTAGAAAAATCTAGCATTTTGATACAATCATCTTGAAAGACTCACAAACATCCTCCAATTGGAATCACTCTAAAATTCATCCGTTTGATCACTTTTTGCCCTAGAGGAATTCTAATGTCCTACATTGAAAATATAATCCAAAGTATCTAAATTCTACCAAAATAACCAATAAACTATAACTAAGAATAGGGTAAAATATATAATATAATATCGACTCATCAGTGCACCATGCAAACAACAACCCGGATAAGTCGCGAAGCTCGTGTGAGTGACAATAATTCTACTTATGTGATACTAATAAAAACCAACCATCGATTCGGTATATAAACGTCAAATATAAAATCATATTTTATGAAATCACAATCAAGTCACTGAAAATCCTAAAGAAGTCACCCAGACATCCAACGGCTTGTCCGAAACAAGTCACAAAAGCTCACAACCATAAACTCATACAACACAATGAAAAGTAAGGCAGTTCGGCCAAAGCCTACATCTCTGAAGCTATCTCAATGCAAACTCAATCTAAAGAATCAACAAAGCAATTAATCGGGTTTCAGACCTCTCAACGGGACCATAATACCAAATGGGATTCCGGACCACTCAACGGAATCCAACCAAGATACAATTCCAAACCACTCAACGGAATCGCAGAGTGGAAGGGATTCCTAACCTCTTAACGGAATCCGAATGGATACGATTTCGGACCTCACAACAAAATCGTGGAGTATAATGGATATTGGACCACTCAACGAAATTCAATCTGGATACGATTCCGGACCACTCAACGGAATCGCGGAGCACGAGGGACTCTGGACCACTTAACGGAATCCAGACAGAGCAGGGAACCGGACCACTCAATGGAACCCCAGCGGAAACCCAGTTTTGGATCACTCGACGGAAACCGAGTGGAAGGTCAACAACCATAATGTACAACGGCTCAAAGAAACGAGACAAGGCACAAGCTACTCAATTTACAAAAGCTCAACAAAGTGAAACAAGGCACAAATACTAAATTTAGAACAAATCAACGAAGTGGTAAATGAAACAATATCGAAGCAACAAATCCCCATCACAATAGGTTAACGGTCCACTACTAGCCCTCACATTTCATCACAACATGCCAATCATACAAATCAATCCATATTTCAAATATACACGTCAAATCTCATTTCATGAACATAAATCGATGGCTAAGTAATAAAAATAACAATTCAATAGAAAACATATTTATCAAACCAAGTTATATCCACACAGGATAACCATTACGAAAACAGGGTAATCATCAATATCACATATATTAAAGTCACTCACCTGGAGCCCGCGCTACAACTTCCTAACACAAATAGCGAGGCATCCACGTCCGATCGTCGCCTAAACAAATACCAAATCTCGTCTCAGAATTTTATCGAAAGAACACGTAATCATAACTTGTACACGTCACCTAGGACATGCTAGATGGATTTGGAACGTGTTGACCAAAAGCCAACCGTCAGTCAAATGTCAAAGGTAGGGTCCACAACCCTACGCCACTTGATCCGGAAAATCCGCACATCGGATTTCAGATCCGCAACTTCCTAAAGTCCTCATTATACTTATAGAACAACATCCTAAAATCTCATCGCAATCCAAAGGTCGAATTTCCATCAATTACAAATTCAAGAGGCGGTCACCGGGAAACTCGCCGGATTCTGCAGATTTTGCAGATTTTTTGAGCAATCTTTAGAACTCCATATCTCACTCCTTTCACACCCAAATTTGACCCATAATATACCAAAATGAAGTTAGAGAAGTGT
>JAOTRO020000009.1:50623-67072 GCA_028566515.2 Pyracantha coccinea | reverse complement strand
CATAATTTTGGTATGTAAAGTACTAACGACAAATTATGTATAAATCTAAAACCTATCGGTATGTTTCAATTTGGTATGGGCACATTTCAGTTCGGCATGTTGTATATTTCAATTTAGTAAGCATACATTTTAATCCTGTATGAATATGTTTTAATTTAGCATAGGTACGTTTCAATTTGAGAATAAATTGTGTTGATACGAAGAGCAATGATACATTTCAATTGATATACTTGAATTTCTAGAGACAAAAAGGAAGAATGAGAAATAACCATTAACGACAATAGTTGCAGTAATGAAGAAAAAAGTTACAAACAATTTTTGTTTAAAACAAAGTTGCAAATAATTTAGCCACTTATGTCACATTCCGACCTGGGCCCCTACCACATCCCGGGCTCAACTCCGCTGTAGCACGATATTGTCCGCTTTGGGCTCCCACCACGTCCTCACTGTTTTGTTTCTGGGAACTCACACGAGAACTTCCAAGTGGGTCACCCATCATGACATTGCTCTAGCGCAAACTCGCTTAACTTCGAAGTTCTGATGGAACTAGAAGCCAGTGAGCTCCCAAAAGGCCTTGTGCTAGGTAGAGATGAGAATATACATATAAGGCTTACAGAATCCTCACCCCTGGGCTACATGAGATCTTACAATCCACCCCTTTAGGGGCCCGACGTCCTCGTTGGCAAACTTCCGGCCAAGGAGTGGCTCTGATACCAAATTGTCTCATCCCAGCTCGGGCCCCCACCACATCCCGCGCTCGATTTCGTTGTAGCACGATATTGTTCGCTTTGGGCCCCGACCACGCCCTCACGATTTTGTTTCTGGGAACTCACACGAGAACTTCCCAGTGGGTCACCAATCATGAGATTGCTCTCGAGTGAACTCGCTTAACTTCGGAGTTCCGATGGAACCCAAAGCCAGTGAGCTCCCAAAAGGCCTCGTGCTAGGTAAAGATGAGAATATACATATAAGGCTTACATGATCCTTACCCTTGGGCGATGTGGGATCTTACAACTTAGGTCTAGTAGTATTTATCTTCACTTGTAATTAAAGAGATCTTAGGTTCGATTTTCAAACCGAATTTGAACAACATTATTGCTAGCCCATTTGAGGCTCCATCCCCTTTAGTGTAGATCATATCATTTGTTCAACAAAAAAAAAGTTCCAAATAATTTAGATATATAGTTGAATTCTTAAATTTATGAAGGGTGGGTTTCCATAAAAATAGCAATAAATTAATTAATATTATTGATTGCATTTTTGACATAAGAATGAATTTGAAAAACACTTAAATTAAGAATATATCTACAATAAAAAGTTTAATCAAATGTGAAAACACTTTAATCTAAAATTGAAAAGTAACAAATGTTTAATCTAAAAAAGTCTAAAATAAGGCATATGATTCTAATTTTCTATAAAAAAAATATTTAATTTTACAAATTATTTTTCAAATGATGTGACAAGTAATGTGTACGTAACATGTTAATGTTAATTAGAGAGAGGTCTGGTTGGTTTCGTGGCTCTCTTTTTACTAATAATTGAGGGATGGATGGATGGATGGATGGATGGATGGATGGATGGAGGAAGGGATCGTTGGATGGATCGATTCATCGTGGTGGAGTGACAGACTCTGTTGAAATAATGACATAACAGAATAGTGATTGATCATGATTTTGTTCACATGGTCTGTTGTGGTGGATCGACCGTGAACATCCTGGTCCCTCCTGGTTACTACCTATGGCTCTACCACCCCCCACACCCAACAAATTTCCCATTCCACCGCATACGAAATAAACAAGTTTACTTATCAATTTGATTCCATTCTATCTTTACCATTGGCTTTGACTCTTTTGTGAGAAGAAAATTGGCTACTGTAGGCATATTGGATTTTGTACTGTTATCATACTGCTAATATACATATGAGTGGAGTGGACTGCACTATTTCTAATCAAAATAACACCATGGATTGAACTGTTGGACAGTCCCTGTTCACAATAAAATCAGAAAAAAGAAAAATGCATGTAAGTTAAGATGTTGAGAATAAATCCACATCGATGAGATGAGAGATCTTTACATGGACTTATAAGATGTTGCGTTACTTCTCATGTTGTCAATTGATTTTATGGTAAAATCTCAATTTTCTTCATGATATCACAACAAATTGTTCTATGTGTGAAGCCAAATGGACCTTGCATGGGCTTATAAATAAGTTGGGTTACTTCTCATATTGCCAATTGGTTTTATGGTAGAACCTCAATTTTCTTCATAGTATCATAGAAGGTTGGCCCACGTGTAAAGCCCAACGGCTACACGTGCTTCACGTTGCCTAATTCGTGATATCCGCGTGTTTAGCTTAAAATTTTGCCACACGTGAGGAGTGTATGAGAATGTGAAGGTAAAAGAGTCTCACATTGATGAAAGAAGAAATCTTGCAAGGACTTATAAGTTATAAGAGGTTAAACTACTCTCCTTATAACGAATTAGTTTTGTGGTTGAACCTCAACTATCTTCACAACCCAAACCCCATAACTTGGCACTTGGCAGGCAGGGGCCCTATTTTTGGCCAAACAACTCAAGTTTTTGTTGTCTTACATGACAAAAAGGTTGCGAACCTGGTCTAAGAGGATGATGCTTTATTGCAATAATGACGGAAAACAATAATGTTTATGCATTTTGATGTAGATTTGATTCTCGCTGATTTTTTCTCTTATAACATTTAATAATTTAACCTAGTTTAACAAAAAAAAAAAAAAAGTTTAGGAGCAGACTTCGATTTCCTTTGAGAGATAAACATAGCAAATTAGCGAACTTGTGAAATTAATCATCTCATCCTCATCCCGAAGAAATGCCGACCATGTTTTTGTTCATTTTCATTTTCATGAACCGATCAACGACTAACTGATAGACACAGAGAATGCCAGTTAATAATCATCATCATCATCATCATCATGCCATTCTTCGTTTGCCATCTTCATCTTTCGAAGCTTCCCGCCGTTAATAGTGTCTTTGTTCAAACGAATCAAACCGCCCCCTCCGACATTTCAATGCTTCGTCTCAATCTCAAGTGAAATCAATTACTTTCAAACTGCTTCAACACTGTCGCCAGCCACTCTCCAAATCAATCAATCACGTATGCAGCTGCAACCGTGAGATATTAGCTCTCGGCCGCTGTGGCCAAGTCAAACAAGCAAGGAATCTGTTCGACCATATGCCTCAACCAGACGCTTTCCTTATGCTTCCATGATCACTGTTTACTTGAACAACCACCATCTTCCCGACGCAAAGACCCTCTTTCAGATGATGCCCACGCCTTGTCTTGTTGCTCGATTTGCAATGATTCATGGCTATGTCAAAATCATTTAGATGAAGCATACCATCTCTTCAATAATATGCCATAGCGAACCTATACTCTTGGAACATCATGGTCTCAGGTTACCTTAATGCGAACACAGTAAGCGAAGCCATTGAACTCTCCAATTCAATGCCTCATAGGAACACCATATCTTGGACAACTACGGTTACAGGTCTAGCACAAAACAAAATGGCTGGATTTGCAAGGGAGTACTTTGATCGCATGATGTAGTTTCTTGGAATGCTATGATCACATATGTCGACGAGGGACTCGTGGCAGAAGCTAGTGAGCTTTTCTGTTTGATGAGGGAAAGAAATATCGTCACTTGGAATGTGATGATTGGTGGTTATGCCAATAGCGGAGCCAAAGGGGAAGCCTTAAAGCACCTAATTTTCAATGCTTCAGTTTTTCTTTAGGCCTAATGGAACAATCATGACTAGCGTGTTGAGCTCATGTGAGGGGATGATGGAGCTCATGCAAGGTCATATGTCATGGAGTTGAGCAACACATTAGTTGCAGAGATGTTACCTCTGCTAGGCATGTGTTTGAGCATCTTGGGGATAATAAGGATGCAGTATCATGGGCTGCAATGATATTGGCATTCTCAAACCATGGATATGGTCACCATGCATTGCAGGTGTTTGCACAGATGCTGAGATCCGGAGCCAAGCCAGATGGGATTACTTTTGTTGGAGTCTTATCTACTTGTACATGTCATGCTGGTCTTGCCCAATAGGGTAAAGGGCATTTCAATTCAACAATCGAGCTTATGGTTTGGAACTAAATGCACAACGCTATTCCTGCCTTGTCAACATTTTAGGCTGAGCATGATTAGTGGATGAGGCTGCGGGTGGTATGCAGAATGCCAGCTTGCAAGCAGGATACTGCTGTTCTAGGGGCATTGCTCGGGGCATATAGGTTGCGTGGAGACGTTACAATGGCAAATTGCATAGGAAAGCGGCTGGTGGAGTTAGAGCCAACCAGCTCTTGGGCGTATGTAATCTTAGCTAACATGTATGCTGCACATGGGAAGTGGGAGGAATTTGCTCCAGAAAGAAGATGAAGGAGAGGAAAATGAAGAAAGTCTGGGGCTTTAGTCAAATAGAAGTTAAGGGCAGGACTCATAATTTCTTTGCTGGGGATAGATGTCATCCTCAGGCTGCTCAGATTTGTGGACTGCTACCACAAATATTGGAGATGGGATACTCAAAGGGGCCGGACGTCGATCGTATCTTTCTTTCTTGTAGATAATAATGAGTGAATAATAACATTCAACAATTCATATGAATATGAAAATTGCTATGTCATTTGCTCCCAGACCTGAGTCACATGGTGATCCCCTCTCCCAAACTTGTCCCAATGTAATTTCAACTCAATTAGGTGACTTATTTGCTATAAAAGGAAAACTGAAAAACATTTGCTAAACGACTATCAAACAACTTTTATTTGAAAACTAAAATAGTTATTTTGCATCCGTGCGAGCTACAGTACGAACGGTTTGTTAACAAATTGAGGTGAGAAATAGTCGAAGAGAGTTGAAGGTTTGAGATTGGATTTTCTGTCTTAATTTGTTCAAATCATGGGGTTATAAAACAAATACTTCGAAAAGAGTCTTCACCTGCCAATTGCTAATGTACCGGGGAGCAGGGACGAAACCAGAAATTTCTTCTAGTGGGGGCAACCGAAAACAACTAAGAAAACCTTATTATAGTATGGTTATACGCAATGTGATATTAAGGATGGTTTCAAATGATGATGTATCACAATTCCAATGTTACAAAAATTTCAATATAGTAGTGGAAAGTGGCAAAATGATGAGAAAAATATAAGTACATGATAGGTGGGAGAGGTTTTTTTCGGTTTGAATGACAGAACAAGAGCACTATTGCTCATATAATATTTGATATGGAATATAAGTAGAATAAATGTATGTTGGATATTAGATACATATATTTTCTTCAAAGATAACTGATGTATATTATATAATTGTAGTCTACAACTAAACAAACAAATTACTTGAGTAGGGGCATCTACCCCAGTGAGCCTTCATTGGCTCCGTCCATGCCGGGGAGATATTTTTTCAAATCTAGTTAATCATTTTGCTCATTTCTTGGCAACAATGATAAATATTGAGATATATGTAACTATATAGACAAAGAGAGACAAAAATGAAATTAGATGACCTAGATGCTGTGCCGTCCGTCTCTCTCCTAATTAATCAGTTTAAAATTTAAATAGTCAAATTTGGATAGGATGAATGAAATTGATCGGGTCAGATACAAGGTTGCGGGGTAGGGTAGCGTTAGCAAATGAATAATAATTGAGTACACTTTTTGATTTGGTCTAAAGAAAAAATGTCACGTGTTTTTTTTATTTTTTTTTAAATCCAAGAAAAATAAATAACATGTTTATTATTTTTTAAAACAATAAAACATGTGTGAAATATCGTTAGACAAAATAAAAAAGTGAGCATTCACACTACTGAATATTCAAGTATTATCCTTAGCAAATAGCGCTGGTGAGGACACTGAGAGGAGGAGGAGGAGGACAACAGCAACCTTTAAATTGGCCTTGTACTTCTTTTCATGTGCAAGAAAGAAGAGCAAGAGAAGGCTTTCCAATGGGCCATGGGGGGCATTTGTAATTTCACTCACAAAAAATGGGCCATGGGGGGCATTTGTAATTTCTCTCACAAAAAAGGAGAGATTCCCTCTTCCCCGCCCTCTCAAGTCTCAAGTTCTGACCGACTGTCAATTAGTCCTTTTTCCAAATTGAAGTAAAATAGCTTTGAATATAGAATATGGAATATGGAATGCAGTGTGTAGATGCAGCTAGAAGAGGAAGATAAACATTTTTGGCGCCAACCCCATCCACTTCCTTTTTTCTGTTCAGTCCAGCTCCAACTCCTATTCCAATCCATCCGGTTGCTTTTGGTGTAGCCGCGTGCCATCATATACTTGTTCTTTTTTACCAAGCTTTGAAATTCAAATCCAGACCAACGGTCTCTTTCTCCTCTTTTTACAAAAATTGTGGTCCGTCCGATGTCTTTTTCTCCTTTTCTCTCTCTCCTATCTTTTTCTCTTTAATTTGCTTTTCCTTATTTTTTTTTTCTTTAATTGCACCCAAATATTTTGTGATGATATTCTCACACATGCCACAATATGCATTTAGTAAAGATGCAAGTCAGAAGAAACTATCAGTCTGACTAGTAGTGAGGCTATTCACTCGTTTCTCAACAATATTGACATAATATTAAAACGGGTTGTCCGACTAGGCCTAAATTGAAGTTTTTACCTTGCCTTGCGTGAATTAACGAGTGTACTACTTTGCCTTACTTCTAAGCAGGAATGACTAATGTGAAATCAGTTGCACGTGTGATACACCATGTGGTGGTCCTAATCATGCGTGTTGAAAGGTACAAGAATCCACCATTGGAAATTAGTTATACTAAAACTGATTTATGTTGAGTGATTCCACATGGAATTACCTCTTAAAGATATTTTGCAATAAAACCTTGTACATGTCATGTTCATGTTGTGCATATGTTAAGATACAAATTGATGAACAATATTGGTGTAGTGAGTAGAAAATCGTTGACTTACTTTCTCTTAGAAAATTTTGACACTATGCTATGACTTGTTATTCAAGCTAATAATAATGGGAATTTCATCTTCTACCTTCAAATTAAATATTAGACACAATTTCTTTCATTTATTCCTAATAAGTTATATATCTCAATTTAATTTTAAACACCAAGCAGTGCCACTGTGCCACAAAGCATAACCGGCGAGAGAAAAGAAAAGATAAAGAGAAATAGGCGTTGTAGAAAAGAATAGGGAAGAAATGATAAAGGTCGTTTGAGGGAGTATCTAATTGGTAAAGTGGTAGTGCATCATTATAAAGCTATATATATATATATAATATAGATGGGTGGGTTAAGGAGGTTGAGCGAGTACCTGCCGAGTGGGATAAATTGACAATAATTTAATTTTATGATGGGAGAAACGGGAACATCAACCATTAGGATTAGAATTTGAATTTGATGGAGTGGTTTGTATTTTGTAGTGGAGGCTGGACGAGAGGTGGGACAAATTTTGCTCAAGCGTGCAGAAAGCCTTGTCTGTTTGCTCTGAGTCTGCTCTGCTCTTTCAATTTCGACAAGCAGGTGCAGCCGTGAAGGTCCAGGTCAGTCAGATTGTTGAACTTTGAAGGAAGGGAATCTCAACAACAAGAAAGAGGAATCAAGAGGATACCACCCACCCATCACCCATAGGCAGACTTCTCTGCCATTACTAGAGAGAGAGAAAGAAAGAAAGAGAGAGACGGATGGGAGGGGGAGGAGGAGGAGGAGGGGCATCATCAAAACTGAGAAAAGCAGCAAAGAAAATGGCGGTGGCTGCTGCACATGCATGTGGTGGTTCCTTCTCCCGCAGAAAGACCATGGTCTCCGATCATACCAACACTACCACTCCCACTGTAACTCTTACTTCCCCCCTCCCACCCCAATTCAACTATTTATTATGCAAATCCACCCCTCTCTTTCCCCCCTTGTTTTTATCATTTATTTTACTCGGGTTTTCTTCTGCAATTGTATATTACCCTGTTTTAAGAATCACTTGTGTTTTCTTTGTTTTCACAGATCTCAGGTTCTTTGTTTTCACAGATCTCAGATTCTTCAGCCGTGTCTCCAACAAACCCAACGAATGTCCAACCAGCAACAGCAGCAGCAAAAGAAGAAGCAGTTGCAAAAGAAACGGAAATGACAATCAATTATAGCAACGTGCCTTCGGCTAAGGTGAAAGTTGCACCCTGCATCATCAATGATGATAATCTTACAAATTTAGAGTTTCATGTCAATCCATTTTTCATCACGTTTACACTAGTTTTGTGGTATATTTTTGGTGCATAATCTTCAAAACAACCGATCCAAAGATTGAATCCACTCTAAGCATAATAATTGTTGTGAGTTTTAGTAATGACACGAATGAACAGCTTTCGTTGTAAGCCTCTTGCCAAAATGTTTTTTGTAAGTTAAAAGAACAAATAAGTAGGTTGCCAAAAAAAAAGAACAATAAGTAGGTTTCCAAAGAAGTAGCAGCACTTGATTGTTGCACCAGATCATTATATCTTACTCTTAATACAGTGATCTTATCATCTTATTACATAACTTTTGACCAGATTGCTATTGTTTGAGGATTGAGTCAGATTTATGAGGAGTTCCGTGTCCCTTCCTAAAATATCATTATCATATTAGAACTACTGGTTTCTTCAATGCACGAGTAACAATTATTCTAATTTTGTATTAACATCCAGACCTAGACTGGCTAGAATGCAGTTCCAATCATTTTGAGCTCGTCATGGCATTATGTTTTCTTAGTTCCAGATCTGTCTCCTTACCTTTTTATTTGTTGATTCTTATGTGCAGAGTTTGTGCGCAATATGTCTAGACCCTCTGAGTTACCATAGCAAGGGGAGCAGCCCAGGGCAGGCTATATTCACGGCCCAGTGCTCCCATGCTTTCCACTTTTCTTGCATCTCCTCCAATGTTCGCCATGGTAGTGTTACCTGCCCCATTTGTCGTGCCCATTGGACCCAACTGCCCCGCAATCTGAAACCACCTTGGGGTTCCCTGTCTTCGTGCAACCGAGCTGACCCCATCTTCCAAATCTTGGATGACTCTATTGCCACTTTCCGCATCCATAGGCGCTCATTCTTGCGCTCTGCTCACTATGATGATGACGACCCAATTGAGCCTGATCACGTCCCTAGTTTCCCCCGTCTCCAATTCTCTTTGATACCCATCACATATAGTGCACCCCCTAGTTGGTCTACTCCATATTCATACCATCCGCCCCCACATCACCTAAGCTGTAGCTCCTCATCATTATTACAATCACCAACCAGGCCAAAGTCTTATACTATGTGTGCCTTCTCAGACAGAGCATACCTTTCTGTGAAATTAGCAAACCAACGAGCAACAGACTTGGTGTTGGTTGCTAGCCCCAATGGGCCGCACTTGAGGCTTCTAAAGCAGTGCATGGCATTGGTGGTTTTTTCCCTTAGACCAATTGATCGTTTGGCCATTGTTACCTACTCATCAGCTGCTGCTCGCGTCTTCCCTTTGAGACGCATGACATCTTATGGAAAGCGAACAGCCCAACAGGTTATTGATCGTCTGTTCTACATGGGGCAAGCAGATCCTGTGGAAGGGATCAAGAAAGGGATAAAGATACTTGAAGATCGTGCATACAAGAACCCAGAGTGTGGCATCCTGCATCTGTCTGACAGCCCAACGCGATCCTACCATGCTGCAATGGACATGGATGTGCCGATTCCAGTACATCGCTTCCATGTAGGATTTGGATTTGGCACTTCGAATGGGTATATCATGCACGAGTTTGAAGAGTTGCTAAGAAGAATCCTAGGCGGCATGATTAGAGAAATTGAGTTGAGGATGAGAATAGGGGAGGAGGCCAGCAGAAGCAGTCGGATCGTGAGAATAGGAGAGCTAAAAGGGGGTGAAGAAAAGAAAATCTTAGTGGACTTGGGCGTGTGTGAACATATTTGTGTGGGATATAGCTACATTGAGGAGGGTGATGAGATGACAACAGGGGAAACAGTGGCGAAGGTAGGACTAGGAGATGATGTTGGTAAGAGTAGTAGTAGTAATACAACGGTTAGAGGAGGACGGGGAGGATTTGCTTGTGGTGCTGCATCAGGGACGAGTGGTGCAGTCATCGGCGGGAGGTCTAGTACAAGTACTAGTAGTGTAGAAAGTTGGGACTACCATGACGCTTACATGGCCAGAAGATGGGCCAAGCATTTGCATGCCTACAGGCTTTGAATCAATTAATCCATTCTTGACATTTCACACTAGGTCTCGATGGATGGGCGTAGTATTGTATGCTTCACTTTGCTAGGAAGGAACCACACTAATACTTAGTTATATTCAAACTTACGAATCAAATGTTTCATTTTATTTCTATCAACAACTGGACTTGGACAACACTAATTACTAATTTACTTCGCAAGCAAGCGAGCAAGCTGCACGGATGTATGTTTGTTTGTTTATAAGAGACACCTAAACCTAAAGTAACATAATGGTAGATTTTCTCGTCTCACTAATATATCACGTCACAATCGTTTCTTAAATAAATTTTTAAATACGCGACAGGACACTTATTTGACAATAACACACTATTTCTATGGACGAAAATTTGAAAAGAAATAATGCAGAAACGGACAAATTTCTAAAAAGCGTGAAACTGTAGCCGCAGTAAGTAGTACGGCAGTCATCTTTTCACCATCCACAAAATTCCCCATTTCCATAACCAACACCCAGGTCCCAGCTAAGCAAGAGGGGAGAAAAACAACTCTGGTTGTGGGGATTGGGTTTTGAGAGAGGATTTGGAGAGAGGGAGAGGGATAGGGAGGAAGATGTTTCCGGTACTGATGCACGAAGGAGGAGGCATGATTGGTGAGGAAGATATGCAAATGCAAGGTCACAGTCACAGAGGAGGAGATCCTTGCCTCGTCTTAACTTCCGACCCCAAACCCCGTCTTCGTTGGACGGCTGACCTTCACGAACGATTTGTCGATGCCGTCACTCAGCTCGGCGGTTCCTCCAGTCAGTCTTCCGTTTCCCACTTTTCTTTTAACTTATTTATTGTTATTATCATTTGATAGGGTTTTGATTGATGAACTCAGATCCCTTTCTTTCACCTATTCTTCTCTACCTGTGCTGTGCGGCTGTGCCTATAATACTACAACATTGAATTGAATTGAAGCTTGTTTCAACAAGCAATTAATAAAGATTGAATTTGAGGCTTGAGCTGGTAGCCTGCTACATCTGTGTGTGTATGTATGTATGTATAATTCAGTCACAAATTAGAATCAGATGGAGCTCATCAGAGCTGCTTTACGTTCTAAATTCTAAGTTGGCTGCTTGTCGTTGCCAATCCCTCGCGTCCTTGAATCTCCAACCCGTTTAGGATTATGATGAGAGCTTCAATTTATTTGCAGAAGCTACGCCAAAGGCCATTATGCGGACAATGAATGTCAAGGGCCTCACACTTTTTCATTTGAAGAGTCACCTGCAGGTTTCCTTTTGGACTTAAATCAATTATAACGGTGTTACCAAAGTTCAAACACTTGTACCAACTTATTGTTTCTTGCTGCATTGCAGAAATACAGACTAGGTAAGCAATCAGGCAAGGATATGGCCGACATGTCCAAGGATGGTACGTTTTCTTATAACTCTCTCTTTGAGCCCTTTCACATTTGGTGCTAGTTTAGTTCCCTAAAGTGTTGTTGGGTTTTTTCGCAATGGAATAGGTTCTTTACAGTATGAAATAAGGGAGGTGGACATATGGGCCCTTGACAAAACTTTTAACTTTTTTTCAAAACTTGTGGCAAACTTATCCTTACAACCAAGGACAAAACTTGTAGCAAACTTATCCTTACAACCAAGAACATTGATCAGCCAACTAAGTTTCCACTTATGTATGGTGAGATAACAATTCTTTTATGCCCTGACAATTTGTTTACATGCAGCCTCATTGTAATACAAGAAAGCTCAACACAGAAAACTCAATTTAGTTATTAATTTGGGAGGTTAGATTAGCAATACTCGAACCCTCAATCTTCAACTACGGGACCTTTTTTTGTTGGTTTATCTGTGTTCCCAAAAACTTAAAACTCTTAGGATGTAGTACAACCAATTTATTCACCGACAATAAGTGCTCTCTCTTTCTTCCCACCCTTGCTACCTCTTAGATAACCATACTTTATGGCTGCATATTTTAATCCCTCTAAAAGATGTATTTTGTGAGTGGAATCTTAAATTTTGTGTCTAACTTGTTTTGCCAATCATTATGAGGATTGTCAGCTTCCTACCTTCTAGAAAGCCCTGGTACTGGCAATTCTTCACCAAATTTGCCAACTTCTGATTTGAATGAGTAAGAGAGTTTTCAACTTTTTTCTCAGAACCTTTTGACGCTTAATAGGTCATTTTACATTAAATGTTTGGCTTTTCCAAAATGTCATCTTCAGGGGTTATGAAGTTAAGGAGGCATTGCGAGCACAGATGGAAGTGCAAAGTAAATTACATGTGCAGGTTGAGGTAATGTAGGTGAAATGATTGTTCTTGTTTCTATTTTCCCATTTTCTAGACTTTTCTTTTTCTTTTTCTTTTTTTTGTGAGGAGGATAGTTAAGAATGTGTGTTTCGAAGTGGACCTGATTACCATAAGTTCATAACCTTTGGCTTTGCTTTAAAGATGGAAGGCACAATTACAATGTATAAAGTTCTTTTTGCAATTTTTTTGGCTATCTTGTGGCGTTGCTTTTGGTGTAGTATTGCTCATTATATAATTCATGCTAGTTTAAATGCCAATAGCATCTACCAGGAAGTAAGAACTTGTTGCCATTGTTAATGTAGGCTGAGAAGCACTTGCAGATTCGCCAGGATGCAGAGCGAAGATATATGGCCATGCTTGAGAGAGCTTGTAAGATGCTTGCTGATCAATTCATTGGAGGTTCTGTTACTGATACAGACGGCCATAAATGCCATGAATCAGGGAATAAGAACCCAAAAGGTACTTCCCTTGACATGTTTGGCTTCTACTCGTCGCAATCCACAGATGCAGTTGGGGTTCATGGTCTAGATGAAGAGCTGCCAATTTGTATCCATACCCAGAGAGCTGATTGCTCCACTGAAAGCTGCCTCACGTCACATGGGAGTCCCGGAGGACTGAACTTGGAAGGATCTCCAGGTGGCGGAAAAAAAAGAATGTTGAGCTTGGACACTGGCAATGGATCTTTAATTTGGGGCGAAGTCAAGGTGAGAACCCAGGAGATTAGTGTAGCCCCAATTGATCCTCCTCGTGGTATTGCTAGGTATGGCATGTAGGGCTGAATTTGAGCAAGACCACAGTGGCGGCCTTTTGTTCACTCTGCGTTACAATATTTTCTTGCCCATTTGGTTGGCTGGAAATGAAAGTGAAAACTAGTAGTCTCAACCCCCAAACTGTAAATTCAACATACTAGTGGCTTAAATATAATGCACACCGAATTGCGTCGCAAATATAATATTTGCAAAATATTTGTTTCGGGTGAAAGAAACTAAATTATGGATGCTTGTGGTTGAGACTTGAGAATTCTGTGGTGTAGCGCCTCGTTTAGTGTCAGGGTTGGATTGAATAGGAAAACTTGCTAGATTCAATAAATGTTGAATGAAGAAATGAATGTTTGCATGTTCTGTTGTCCAATAAATGAATGCTAGCTTTTGTATACCGGATTATTATTGTTTTTTTTTTTTTTTTATAATTACAAATGATACTACTTATCGAATTTAGACTACAAGTGGAGGGAGAATTTGACCTCTTGATGGAGTAGGTTAAAGAGGAAGATCTTAATCACTAGGGTAATCCACCACTTATGCATTCTTTTTGTTTTTTTTTTATTTTTGAAAAACGATATTATCGCCACTTGTGCATTCTTAAATACAATATCTTTCAAATTATGTGCCACATCAGCACTTAAATAAAGTTTTAACATAATTGTGACAAAATGACTACATTGATTTGGAACATCTATTTTCAAGGATTATATTGATTGATTTTCAATTTCAGGGATCATTTTGATGGTAAGGGTAAATTTCAGGGATCATGTATGATAAAAATCCAATTAAATATAACTAGAAAATTTATTAAATTAGTATTTGAATTTAAAATTATGTGTGGAGCATTGGTCCTTCAAACAATTGTGTGAGAATTATGGTCAAAACTAAGCACAAGAAATGCACTGAGCGGCTTGAGACACTTCACGTATTTATTTTTTATAAAAAAATTCTTGAAATTAGCGTCATTGGCCAGTGCTCTAAGTTAGTCTCATATTCCAATTTCAATGAACTTTCAACCCTAAGGAGTTGGTTTAATGAAAAGCGAGTAGAGACTTTGGAGCCACCAACTTTACTTTGGCGTATTCTGTAACCCCAGGGCCAAACACTGTCGCTTCATGGGCTGCCAAAAATGCATGGAAAAAATGACTAGTCTGTCATCAATGTAGGGTGTGATGCCTTCAGGTTAGAGGCTTGGGAATGGATCCTCTGATAGATGCTTGTCAAGACATAAGACCGAGAGTTCTTGTTTACAAAAACAAACATGTCTTTGAATCCTCGCATAAAGAAAAAATTCAATAATTTATTAGTTACGTGTGAGTTGTCTTGTTTTTACTTGTGTGCAAACAATCTAGTAGAGTTGGCAGGTGCAATTAGGTGTCTTGTCTTGTTTCTGAGTTTCCTTTCGATATTTGATTTTTACTGCTTTTTTAGCACTTTCCCATAAGGTCTTGTTTGACTCGGGATAACTAATGTTATTTTTACTACTTAAATATAACATCAATAATTGAGATGGATAATCACATCAATAAAAGAAATATTTTGTGGCAGTTGAAGATGGTTACAATAAAGGATCTGAAATGTTCAAGAGTCATCAATAAAATGTGCCGTTATTACCATAAATTCTCTATTCTGATTACTTGTAGTCCACATATAAATAGTTATGGCAATTCTACTCTTATTTTCATCCAACAATTGCATTATTTTCGAACACTTATAATCATATATTTTTAGGATATCACTCTTAATTGTGTTTCTTAAAACAACCTTAAACAACGATTGGACAACACTCATGAAGTTTCTAAATCCAACATGCTTAACCATGGAAAGAGGGTACTCATGCAATATTATCATTTGGGCGAGAGCTCTCCTTGCACTTTCTTGATCAGATGTATACAACTCTACTTTCCCATCTCCCACTTTTTGGGTTAGCGTTTGCTTCAATTTTTTTTGTCTTCAGCGCAGACATATCGTCACATGATGCCTCTGGTTCCATTTCCAGTGTTCCCACCAAGCTTCTTGTTACAATAATTACATATTGCTTTCATTACCCTCGTCAACTACTGTTCTTGTGTAATGTTGCCACACCAAACTGCGAAGTCTCGAATTATTACCTTCACCATTATCACCTCCGGGTTTCTCAATCTCACCAACGACCTCATTTGGAATTGGTATATCTTGGGGCCGAGCAATTTGATTTGGTATTTCTTGTTGCACAACACTTGGATTCAATGTAGGTGCTAGATTACAATCAGTTGGGGTAGATATTGTTTCTTCTTGAGACTTAAATTTTCTTTTAGACATTTTGATTGCTGCGAACACAACCAAATCCATTAATATGTAAACAAAGACATGGTATAATACAGAAACTGAATCAATTAACATGTAAACTAAATATATAACAACAAACAAGAAGACAATTATTGATTTAATTTTTCATAATTCTATGGGCTCATAACATATGTAATAAACTAGAAAACTGATGCTAATTGAGAATTTGCATGAATCAAATAATATGAAAAAGAATGAAAGAGTACCTATTGAGCTGACAACATGCACCAATTTCTTGACAGTGAGACTCTTGAAGAAAGATGAATCTGATAAACTTGGAATATTTGATAATTGATACATAAAATGATTCAATGACTTAATTTGGTTGAGTATAACAATAAGAATATTGAATTGGTGATGTTGTTGGTATGCCCCATGCATGATGTTTGGTGCATAATAAGATAGTATAGGGTTTGATGCATGCATAATGAATTAGTATAGGGAGGGTTCGGTAAATTGAATAAAATTATATTATATATATCTATAATATTCAGGTCGGAACGGATACGGATTGGGGACCCCTGTAACCATATCCAAAACCATAACCGAATAAAGTTCACAGTTTTTCCCCATATCCATACCATACCCGAATTTTCATATCCAAATCCAATCCATTCGGATGGTTATCCACAGTTATCGGGTTTAACGGTTAGAATTGTCATCCCTAGGCATTGGGGACATATGCTAAGAAAGCAAGAACATTTGGAGAGTCAGTTGACAACAATCGAGTCTAAGGCACTTTTCCACACACAAGTATAAAAACACACAACAATCTTACCATCCTTCAGTGACATGCATTCTCGCGATCTCACTCTTGAGTCTGAAACCCTCTGTTGGGCGTCCATTGATCCGACCCACGCTCTCACGGC
>JAOTRO020000009.1:39221-50523 GCA_028566515.2 Pyracantha coccinea | reverse complement strand
CAAATTTAATCCAACGGTTATAAACAGAAGATTTTCTAAAAGTTATAATAATTGCAACCGTTGGATTAAATTTGAACGGTCAAAATGACCTGATCATAAGGATCCCCATATAATGCTCAGTGCTCAGGAGAGGATTCTCTTCCCTAGCTTCCTACTTTGGTTCTTTCCCCGAGGAAGGGTCGTGACCTAAAGTCTCGTCTTTTTCAGCTCTTTTTATACTTCGGTTGGTGCTGCCGCTTGTCCTTCTGGAATCTCTCTCTCTCTCTCTCTCACTCTCTCTAAGACCAGAGACCAATCTATCTGTCTGTCTGAGAAATAGAGTCATTTTCTCCAAAACTCACCTCCTTCCTTGTTCTGAATTCTTTTGAATTACTACTACCACACACAGAGGCGACACACGCAGAGGAGATGTGAGGAGAGGAGATATCAAAGTTGGGAAATTGGAATATGATGGAGACTAGATCCGTCGTCCGAGTTGGGTAAGTCTCTTCGCTTCTCTTCTTCTTTCGCCAATTCTCCAATTCTCCTAAACAAACAAACAAATATGAATGAATTGAATATAAGTATACTTTTCCGTCTCTCTGAAATCTGAATTCATAATAATATTTAGCAGCTTACTTGTTTATGAAACCCTAATTTCGGTGACATTTTGGAATGAGATTGTGACGCAGCCGTTGGTCCTCCGTACCAATCCTAAACTCGCTGCCTTTCGAAAGATTAAAATTTTTCAATTTCAATACTTTCAAGTGTTGTAGAATAGTCATGAGAGATGGATAGATCGTCTACCACAATCTAGTTGCCATGCTTCCCTTTTTTGCAGGCTTATATTCAAGTTTGACTGTTTATTTCTTATTTACTGTAAAAGAATATATAATTCAGAGTTTTGGTAAATGATGATTCCTTTTAAGAATTTTAAGCTACTTATTTGGAATTTTGGCATGAAATTATTTCTCTCATCTGATTGATGTATTAGATACATCTGATTGATGTATTAGATAAGGTTTTGGTCAGTATGAGTCATTAAATTTTCGTTCTTTTATTCTTTATTTTTGTGCATTATGAATTTTTATGGCTCTCTTTTTCATTTGTTTTTAGGGAAATAAATGGCAAATGTATCTACTAAAGGATGTTCCTAGTTCAGGCTTAGTCTGCAACAACTTTGTTGTTCATGGTTAACAGTTTGACAGTGTCATCAACACAATGGATCTCGTCAGTGGAGGAAACAGTCTCAACAATCCTAACCTTGCCTCAAAACAGCGATTGCGTTGGACGCACGAGCTTCATGAACGCTTTGTTGATGCTGTGGCACAACTTGGTGGCCCAGATCGTGAGTCACCCTCAACTTTTATCTGATCAACTGGGATTTGTTTTTTTTTGTTGGTTGTCGAATTTATCTGCTAATGCGAGGGAATTAAACTATATATAAGTCAGAGGTGATATTTATGAAGGAAAATTTTGACCTTGTTTTGTACTGAAGATGGATGAAATCTTGACTTGACTTTACATTGTTTTTCCATAGTTTCATCAACTACAATGGAATTAACTATTTCTTGGACCAGACGTGTATATCTAATAGGTTTTCTTGTCCTGGGCTACTGAGCAATGTCTCCTATTGTGTGAAACCATAGAGAAAAAAATCAGTTTGATTTTTCATTTAACTGAGGGAAGCAGTTTTTTAGTTTCTTGATAGTGTTTCAGCTCACAATTCATAGTGAATTCCAACACGGACCCATAATGACCTTCCGGATATATCATATATGATTCTTTGGATAAAAATTGGTCCCAGGTTTAAATCATACTTGATCTTACATATGTGGTGTATGTAATATGTTTGAGAACTTGGTTGAGATCAGAAGATGATATTTTGCATGACCGAAGATCTAGGATGGATGCATTATGACCTAGGGATTTCTGAGTTCCAATAGAGGCATCAGGCATCTGTCCACTTTCTGTAGTGATATTGTTTATTTAATCTTATGTTATTTCCTTTTAATCTTTTTTGAGGTGCTACGCCCAAAGGTGTGTTGAGAGTGATGGGTGTACAAGGTTTAACCATATACCATGTAAAAAGCCATTTGCAGGTATGTAAAAAATACCTTCTGTCCAATGCTTGACTTTTCCTTTATTTTCTTCTTATTTTTGGCTGGTGTGAGGAGTGAGGAGTGAGGATACATTTCTTTCTCGATGGTGTTTCCTCTAATATCGCTTGTGTGATGCACTCAGAAATATCGACTTGCAAAATACCTACCAGACTCCTCATCTGATGGTAGGTGAACTTGATTCTTTCATGTTAATTATTTGAGAATTCGGATTCCATATTAGGCAGGTCCTCTATGGTGATAAAGGCTTATCAAAGATGAATTATTACTGGACCCTTATTGTGATTCTCTTCACATGTTATGCAAGGGAAAAAAGCTGACAAGAAAGAACCTGGGGATGTGCTTTCCAATTTCGATGGTTCATCGTAAGTAGATCTGCCTTTTATACTCGGCATTTCTTTCTGTTATCGGCTAAGATATGGGCCATGACAATCGGAACCCTAAAATTGAAGGATTCATATCTACTTCACTGTTTTTAAGCCACATGGACCATACAAAAATAGAATATTACTGAATAATGTGAAACTATCAGTTTGTGTAAATTGTCAGTTTTGCTGATTGATGTGAGGAAGTATGTACTGTTTCTGTTCACAGTGGAATGCAAATCACAGAAGCACTCAAGCTGCAGATGGAGGTGCAGAAGCGACTACATGAGCAATTAGAGGCATGTTTTCTCGACCGAATATCAATTCCAATAAAATCATGTATTGTCACCGGGTTTTACATTTATCAACAGCATATATGTGTTATCCACTTGAGATAAGAAAAATGTCTATTCAATGAACAATTTGAAAGAAAAAAAAAAAGAAGAAACGATTTTGCAAATGGTTTTTATCTTTTCTTTGCTACAAAGCATTATATCGCTTAAAAGTATATGCTTTTCACAATTATTGTTGCCACTCAAAGTTCAAATTAGCTATTTCGGATTCACCCATCTTAAAGCAATGTATACCCTCAAAAATGATGTTGATAGTGTCAGAAATCCTTAGCAAGATTGAATGACCAAGTTCTTGGATAGCAAAGAGATCAGTTAAAACCGTCGCCTACCCAATTACCATACTATAAATTTTGCTGCTTATGCATAGAGTATAAAGGGGGAAGGGGGAAAGGTCTAGTTTGTTCAGACCAGCATGGGCTGATAAGCTGAACTCATGAATGCCCAACAGGTACAGAGACAGCTACAGTTACGGATAGAAGCCCAAGGTAAATACTTGAAGAAAATTATTGAAGAGCAGCAGCGACTTAGTGGAGTTCTTTCAGAAGCACCTGGCTCTGGGCACCTGGCTCATTTGTCAAATGACAATTGCCCAGAATCTGACAACAAGACTGATCCTGCAACTCCTGCCCCGACCTCAGAGTGCCCTCTCCAAGACAAGGCTGCCAAGGAATGTGCGCCAGCCAAGAGCATTTCCATTGATGAATCTTTCTCATCGCATCATGAACCTTTAACTCCAGACTCAGGTTGTCATGTTGGTTCTCCAGCTGAGAGTCCAAAAGCGGAGAGGTTGACAAAGAAGCGACGGGTTAACATAGGTGAAGCATTCACTGATCCAGAAGCGGTGCTTACACACCAGATACTAGAGTCGAGCTTAAACTCTTCCTACCAGCAAGGACATACAGCTTTCCTGCCTAGGGAGCAGTTTCATCCCTCATCCGGGATTTCATTCAGGAATGAAAATCATTTGGAAAAAGATGACAGGCAGTGACATGTAGCTTAGTACTGTAGAGTTTTCAATTTGCCTGTGTGTTTCCTTGGGAGATATGTCTCGACTCTAATCAAATGAAAGAATGTTGCTAATCACAGGAGTGCTGCATTAATCAGGTTCAAGCTTCTAGCACATCAGTGAACTCTGTGTCTTATTTAGATGGAGTGCATTAATGTGATCAATGGTTGGAATTAGTAACTCTACTGTAATATGATTACTATTTACTACACTGCTTCTTGTTTGTGGCCAGATATCATTCTTTAGATGCGTTTTCTGATTTCCATCTTCGGATATTCTTAGCTGACCTTAGTTAATTAAATTCAAATATCACAACCAGAACTAAGAGCTTTGGTTGGGATTGCCTCTGTAGGAAAAATACTAATGCTAGAAGTGCTTTTGTTAGAACGTTGAGCACTAAAATGTTTTGACCTTTCAAGAGTAGGCCTCATCATGTAGTGCGACGGATTGGGTATGCCTAAATTCCTTAAATTATTGATGGAATCATGCATTCTTTTAACAGATTCTATCATGTCATGTATGTTGGAATACCTACGGATTTTAAATATACTGAATATAAACAGTACCTGACAAAAATTAACTGCATGATATACGATAAACGAATGTGATTAGAAGATCCGACGTGGATCCTCTCTCGAAATTTGGCCATAGCCTGGGTCTTTCTGGCGTGCAGACGTTTTATTAGAGTAAATATAAGAAAAAAAGTCAAAAGAGAAGCAGATGAAAACAGCGGAGGGGGTTAGTAAATTTATTTTGTCTTTTTAGCCAGCAAATTGCAACAGCAAGTCCTGCCAAACGAGCTGAACCGATGTCCCACCACCTTGGTGCCCCCCTCTTGGGTTACAAGCTAGCGCGACTTAGCTCGGCCAGGGGGTTATTAAATTTTGAATTAGTTTAAAAGTAATTTCTCATCGGTGGGTAATATGGGAAGTTGATTTGTATGATGGGAGGCATCAGTAGTGAGTGCGGGTGTAGCGAGAGTTCAGAATCTGACATGACAAACTGTCGCGGGGTGGCAGCAGCGAACCTGTTCATGTTGGTCCTCCTATGGCCCAACAGATTCCCTCCGCATTGCCGGCAACAGTAGTAAGTGCGGGAGTAGCGAGAGTTCAGAATCTGACATGACAAACTGTCGCGGAGTGGCAGCAGCGAACCTGTTCATGTTTGTCCTCCAATAGCCCAACAGATTCCCTCTGCATTGCATTATGGTACTGGAACGCCACATGAGAGGGAGATGGAGGGCAATAGGAACCCGATACTGATAGATCTTCATGGAACCCTTATGTGACACGAAAATGGCACGCAGATATTAGAACAGGGCCATGACAAAGAATTAAGAACAGCACCAATCAATGATTTTAAACAAGGAAAAAAAAAAAAGGATTTAACAACCCATACAAGATTGAAGAATACATCAACAACACAAGGTAAACAATTGTAGCTACAAACACTTTTATACTACAGCAGTCACTAAGTGGGATGTCTGCAATTTTTCACTCGCTTTAGGATGCAAAGACGCAGTCGTTTGCTCAGGGCCTCTTTAACTTTTCAAATTTCTCACTCTTGGTCTTCTTTGGAGCAACGAGAACTTTCTTCTTTTTCTTTCCCTCTTTTCTTAGCTCTGAAGATTTTTGTTGTATGCATCAAAGAGGCATCGCAAACACCTTAAGGTTCTTCTACAACCAGAAGCTAACATTAAATAAAAACTTTTACGTGGCGTGTGAAGAAAATAAAAGTCTCTACAGGAATCTGAATTATGAACAGAGTCATAGGTTGGGTGTTGGGCGTTGTGTGAGAAAGACCTGATGACTGCTGTCAGCAGCTGTGCAATCAGCAGAAGATTCTTCATCACTGCCTCCTAATGAAGAGCATCTGCCCCAACTCTCCCTGTTTGAGCTTGTATATGAACAACATTCTACATTCTCACCATTAGTCTGCTCCTGTAAAACCATAACTGCAGTATTTCAGTATTACGATCTGTGAAGCAGACAAGTTGAAAAGTCATATGAACCGCGAGTATGATCCATCTTTTAATACAATGTATACTAAATTCTTCTTGACTTAAAAAGCATCTCATCAAATCATGAACACACAAAACTCCATTGGAACAAGAAACTATCATCTGCATTACCAACCTAACTAAAAACCATTGCCAATCCATGGTTTTCTACTCTGATGCCTGACCTCAATTGAAAAGATGGGGAAAAAAATCTAAAAGTTTACGTCACCTCTAAATGTGATGGTTTGTGACTGTTAAGTGTGTCAGCTTCATCATTCACAGAATCCTGCATTCTCAATAACAAGTATGTTACAGAATGACTCAATAAAATGGAGAATATGGAGAGACAAACGGTAGAAAAAAAACTAAAAGAAAAAAAGTACATACAACAGCAGTAGTCGCTGGTGCAAATTCATAAAGAAGTTTGCCCACACGTTTTGTGGTTGAAATGGCAGGAGGAGCAGAAGATAAACTTGACATGTCAGTACCCGCAGAATGAACTCCAGTAATTATCTCATATAACAAGCCCTACAAAAGGGGTGGGGACATATTCATTTTAGTGCGGGAAATTATGTAACACTATGGTAGTGGAGCTCTATTTCCCAATGGCTATGACTTATGAGGCATAGTCAATGTAAATGGCTTTCTCAATTACATGAGCCATAACAAAATGCTGACAACTGATCATTGTTAAAATATTATTGTGCAGCACCTGCCCTAAGCACAGGATACCACTGAATTATAACTGGGAAGCCAGCCGTAGAGTGCATAGAAGAATTTTCAGTGAACCTTATCATTTATGACCAAATGGGGATGAGGATGGTGATTGTGCATGTGTATGCGTTTGTTTTTTGGCATTGAAACGTAGCATGATCTATAACGCTTGAAGATTAGCTGTGCGTGGTGATGAAGGTGGTGCTATTGGTGGTGACTATTATATAAAAATGATGCATGACTGCCACAAGCTCTAACTTCCATCCTCTCACTTTGATTTTGGGAGAAATGCCCTTTGGTTACGAAGTATCGATTTGAGCTACAGTCCATTGACACGGATTCTTAAAAGCATATGTACATTGGTTGGAGCGTCAGCTTGTACAATACTAGCAGTCATGATAACAAAATTGATGACCAATGGTAACACAAGAAGGTTTTCCACAATATATCATATGAAACAGAAATCACCTCATCCAAACCAGCACCAATCTTCAAATCCCCCAAACCATAATACTTGTCAAGCTTACATGAATGAGAAGACGTTTGCGGGGGATGGAGAACATTATAGAAGAAAATGGAAACTGAATCATAATAAAACTGTGGTCGAGAAGAGTTGTGATCACCATCGAAATGTATAATATTTTTGTCCCCCTGCAAAGCATCAAAGATGTATTTGTTTCTCACTGTATCAAGTGCAACATATTACTTTTAGGAAAGTGTAAGATCCTTCAACGAGGGCAATACCGCATAAGACTTGTAAATGATGTCAGAATGATGGGTTTGGATGAATTTGTCATCCTTGGCATGTCCAAATAAAGCAGGAATGAATGTTTTGGTTGCTACCTGCCAGTATTACACAAATGACCGAATTCAATATATAGTGGTAGATTAAAGTTCTTTTCAGAAAATAATATATAGTGGAAGATTATACACACACGCTTATGCATATAAATGATCTAATGGCTGCAGAGAGTTTAAAAATAACAAGTATTGGTTCAGCATGTGTCTAACTCATCCCTAAGAAATGACACATTTATGATCCCCTTGGCTAAAATAAGGGACACACTGCTAGTGGCCCTGTAATGTGGTTCAATGATCCAGTCAATCCATTTATTAAGTCCCCCTTTAAGAATAATCTACGCAAAAGACCAGCCAATTCGAAAATTACAAGGAATGGATTTGTTAGGAGTGGGTATCATTCCCATTCTTGTATTTACTAACAATGAAGGATTTGAAAGGAATGGGTATGATTCCCATTCATGAGTTTACTAACAACAAAGGAATGGAAAAGTAAATGCATTTGGGTCTGTTTAATGGAAACACGAAGTTCATCTACTTACTTAATTATGATTGGCTTTTTTTTTTTCTTTCTTTTTTTGCAAGGATGGTCTTTTAAAGGCAACATAAAAAATAGACGTTCAAATTGGACTAGACAACAGAGTGGACCCCGCAATGTAACTCCTCAACAATTGTAAGAGATAGCTGGGAAGGGGGCTAATGATAACTCATCCAATGTTAACAAAACTAGTAATATAGAAAGACCTGCAAGCAATTAAGATCCATGATATCAAACTTTGCCTTCTTCTCAATTATCCGACGCATATATTGTACTGCCATCTTAACCTGGTTAAAAGGAAGAGATAAAGAAACTAAGGTTAAAAGGAAGGAGGGGTTAAGACTGGAGAGATGACATATAAAACCAGAATGAATATAATTAATGCTTTATCAACCATGCAAATGCTAATAATTGCTTAAAAATGATACCGATATTGGGAATTTCAGGGGATAATTTTTATTTATTTTTATAAATAAACAATATTATTAAGAAGAAAAGAGAAACAAAGAGAGTGGTCCAGAACACCACCACAAACAGAAAGCAGGAAAAAACACAGCTAACTGCAAAAGAGCTAAAACACCCAAATACAAACCATAAGGTTGACCCTATCTATTCTAAACAAATGAAAGAGAGAAATTCCCCTGAACTCAGGGGAAACCGAGGCCCAAAGGGCAGACAAAAACTGAACTCTGTCCCATAGCTTTGCCACCGCGTGAACCAACCCTTCATAACCTTAGCTTTCTTACCCTTCTAAACCAGAACATGAGTTTGGCTAAGAGAGAAGCAATTCCTTGGAAGTACCCAAGTTATAATCTTCCTGACCAGCTTCAACCATAAGCCCAAGGAAACCAGACAGTGAAGAAAAGAATGACCAGAACATTCCAAATCAGACATGCACAAGAAGCACCACCAAGGTGAGAAACTAAACTAAATCGTCTTCTTGAACCAAGTGACAAGTCTTGACCTTAGCAATGGCAACAAACCCTAGATACCCTAGATTTCCAGATCGGGCGGTAAGGAGAAAAAGAGCTTTTGGTGTCATGATTAGTGATGAGACAGTAGTAGGGTTTGCATGAAAAATTCCCATTCGTTTCCAAAGTCCATTTTCCTTGAATCCCTCATAGAGGTTTGAAAAGAAGCAGAGTCAAGCACAAAAGAGATGATGACTGCTCCCTCAAATTCAAATTCATTCTGAAAAAATTTCAGTTCCTCTAGCCATTAGCAAGGTCCAAATGCAAGAAATAACCATATTGTGACGACAAGCAAACAATTGTGAAGCCTTGGAAATGAAGATTCAAGTAAAGAGTTCCCCAACCACGTATCTTTCCAAAACTTGATTCCAGCACTTTTTCCCACAAGAAAAAGGCAGTTCACAATGAAAAATTGTATCCATGGGAGATGTACTTCCATGGACTATGACATGGTCCACCATACGCAATGTTGGAGACTAGTCCATTGTTTGAAATACCATATTCTCTTTTAATCACATAATGCCATAATTCTTCCAAGCATATCGAAATCTCCACAGCCTCTTATCGAGGACAGCTATATTTCTGGCCATCAGATTCCCAACTCTCAGACCTCCCCCAATCCTACTCTTTGAAGCCATCTCCCACACGTGTCCAAACGAAACCTCTTATCAACCTCTCCCTCCTTGAAGCCACTCCCATGGGAATCTTAAATAAGGATAGATAATAGATTGGAAAATTTCCCAAAACATGATGGATTTGATTAGATAGCCTCCCCTAAAAAGAAAAGTCGATTCCAGGTTTGAAGCCTTTTTCTCAATTTTTTCAACCACCAGGTTCAGAACGAGATGGCTCTAGGATTCCTGCCTAAAGGAAGGCGCAAGTATTTAGTTGGCCAAGCGCTGACTGTGCATCCAAGAGTCAGCCAAAATCTCCACAAAAGAGGCGTGGGCATTAATGATGAAAAGACAGGTTTTTGCCTTATTTACCTTTAAGCGCTGACTGCCCGCAAGAACACTCAAATAGCAGATGCAAGATTCTTCCAAATTAGACTGCTCCCTGGGAAAAAGAAAAAAGTGTCATCTGCAAATTGCAAACAAGTAGTCTCCACTTCATCCCTTCCCATACAAATATCTTCAACTAATCTGAACCTCTCACACTCTCAATTAATCAGTTAAGGGCAACCACCATCAAGTTGAAAAGAAAAGCGGATAAAGGATTCCCTCGACAATAAACTCTACTTACTCAAAATTGAAAACTTAGTTGACCTAATACACCTATAAATCCATCTCCTCCATCTGTCTCTGAAACATTTCATCTCCGTCACAAACTCTAGAAAATTCCACTTGACATGGTCGTAAGCTTTCTCAAAGTCGATCTTGAAAACCAATCCTGTTTTCTTCGATCTAGTCTCGTCTACTACTTCATTCGCCACCAGAATAGCATCAAGAATCTGCCTACCCTTCAAACAAGCCCCTAAAGCTTTAGAGATAATGACATGGAGCACTTCCTTAAGTCTTAGAGCTGGAACTTTGGCAATAATCTTGCAAAGGCAAGTAACAAGGCTAATGGATCTGTAGTCTCCAATCTTCAAAGAATCACTCTTCTTCGATATTAAGCAAATATAGGCTTCATTAATCATTGTGCCAACCACCCCATTATTGTGAAATTCTGCCAGAACTCTCACAGCATCATCCTTGCAACGTCTCAAAGCCTTTGGAAACAAAAGAAGCCTAAAATGAAGTCCAAAATCTTTACTTTACATTAAGCCTCCACGCCCTCACCTCTATAATTTTCAAAAACCTTCTTGTTCATCTCCTGACCATTCCACCCAGAATACAGCTAAAGTCCAGCATTTCCATATCTTCGATCCCATTTCGACTTCCTCTACCACAAGGTCTTAAAACATCACAGCCCATGGATTACCCCTTATTGAAGAAAGAGATTAGTACCTATTACATCCTTATGTTGCCTCTTTATTTTAGCTCCATATATTATAACCAAATTATATAAAAAGGGTACTTTCTCTCGTTCAAAAGTCTTGAATGTTATTTTGTAAGCTTGTGTTCAAATGTGCAGCTAACATAATATGCTACAGCCTGGCAAGACATCATTTTTCCCATCTGTGTGAATAGGCGTCGAGCGTGTGTGGCTGTATGTTACTGTATGTAGGTAGGTTGGCAGATACATTTGTATAATTATTATCCGATATGGATTTGGGTTGGCAACGTTGACCTTGTCTGGTTCTTAATTAGTGGTATCAAGAGTCAAAATTATATTTCACCAATTATGTCAACTACTAGTCCTGGCCATGCCATTTTCAATCTACAAGCTTTTATGCTCCAGCTGAAAATTTTATTTTGCAGGAGCATTTGTTTATAGTTTATCATACAATATGGATGCTAAGAGAAATGTGTGTGTTTTTTTTTTTTTTTTTGGGGGGGGGGGGGGGGGGGGGGTGG